>JABCPV010000112.1:0-125302 GCA_016584345.1 Suillus ampliporus | reverse complement strand
ACTGCGTATCCCTGCCACGCAACCATCACTGTTATCCGGTATCCCGTGCATTTGAATAATGGTTTCTTAAAGAAGCGTGCCTTCTAAGTCCAGAAATCACCGAATATATGAATATGGACTTCGGTGCATCCGCTGCAGCTTCCTAACCTAATGCAGATACTTTCCATTTCATAGTCTGCTCTGACTTCATGCGCTGGTTGTTTACTATAGACGACTGGATGGAGTATGATGTCGTGGATGTGGCACAGAGAACGCGTGAATGCTCTATTTCTGCGCTCCGCAATCTCGTCAACTGTGAAACAGAACAGATATATTGGTGTTAAGATGTGTAAATCGTACGTTTAGTGATTCTATCGCATACTCTTTCTAAATCTTTATGTGGCACTTAGCTACTTCAGTCGCTTTAGGGAAACTGGCGGCCGCTGCACCGAACGGCTTATCCACAGAATCGACTTGTACTTTATTGCTGTGGCTAAGCAGGCGGATGTCCGTGCCAAAGGACTTACCCGTGATCTTGATCTTCCCCGGACCCCGACAAACTTGTCGCATCATCTAGTTGTCATGGGATTGGAGGAGGTAGCCAGCAATCTGGTCATTTGCTCCAACGTAATTCCGTTCTGTCATCGAACGCCGGGCTATGCTGGCGCGCTGCTGGCATCACTGCTGACCTCTTCTGACAGAATATTTTTTCATACGGCAAGGAGCAATCTCGCTATGACAGATATAATGTGGTTGCCGTGCTCATGCACGAACAAGGTCTGGACCGCAAGACACCGTAACTACGCTGACCGGATGTGGAAGGGTGCCCACCAGCGCTTTGAAGACAACTGTGCCAACCTTCCCTTGTGGAGTGAAGAGCTTGACAGGCAGCCTAAGGTGATTATCTACATCGAAGGGCTACAAAACTAGATTGCCGGTTCGCTTCACTGGACTTCGACTCTGCCCGCTATTGATGTCGACACCATCTGCGTATCACCATAGAGCTGAAAGTTTTACTTCATGCTACTTTAGCGGTTCTCATGCAGCGTCTTGTGGTTTGATGTCTTGGATCACTATTGTACATAGAATAAGTAGTCTCATATCCTTGTGCGAATCGAAGTTGCTTAATACCGAGGCCAATTCGAAGAGCGGCGCGCTATTTAAGGGTCAAAAGGTAGGCAAAAGTATGTTGGTCAAAAGTATGCCCTACTAGGCTATCAAGATTAACAAGATTCGAGAAAGCTGTAGTTAGATGGGCAGCGGGCAGCTATGGTGGCGTCACGGCGATATTGTCGAGCGGGATACCAGAGACATTGCGCAGTGGTCGGAGTGTCACTATGAAACCGAAGGAGGTTAGTATCACCGGCTGAGCACGTGATTTGTTCTTTTTACCGCACTCAGTGAGTGACCACCTGTTTGGGTGGAAACTTTTCAATACGTCGCAAGCCATTGGTTAATATTTACCATGCAATATGTAGTTGTTACATTCACTACTTGAAACAAACTAACAAATTTGTCGACTTCACGTTAGCGTGTACACTTGAGCAAGAGAATGAGCCTTTGTGGACCCCTATGAATACATAGTATACATTTGGATAAATCTGAAAATTGGAGACTTCGATACTCTCATTCTTCTCCTCATCATCTTTCCGCGCAATGGCACTCGAATCATACAGATCTGCCGTTCTCCTGATTTCCTCCACAGGTGTCGCTCGCCTGCCTCCAAGGAAAAAAGCGTCCTGTACGAATTAAATCTGCAGATCGGAGACTTCGACACTCTCAGTACACTCCTCATCCCCTTTCTGCGAAATGGCACTCGAATCATGGAGATCTGCCGCTCTCCTCATTTCCTCCACAGGTGTCGCTCGCCTGCGTCCAAGAAAAAGGCGTCCCCCAGGAGCATCCTCCAAAGCTCTCACTATCACATCTTTCTCGAACAGATACTTGATATCCTCCAGTGCATACCCCTTCGTCTCAGGCAGGAAGAAATACGTCCACATTGCCATGATCATGCAGAATACGCCAAAGAGCAAAAATGTCCCGTACGTGATTTTCTCGAGCATCACCGGCGTCAGACGCGATATCGTGAACGAGTTCAGCCAGTTGACGCTGATTGCGACAGTGAGGGTGGCCGCACGGACATGATTGGGAGCAACTTCGCTGGCAACGACCCACGGCACAGGTCCCCAGCCGATACAGAAAAATACGGCGTAGAGGTAGATGGCGATGATTGACACGTAACTCGCGGGAACAATAGTGCTCTCCGGGTGGAGGGCGCCGAATCCAGCGATCCAGAGCATTGTGAAACCTTGCCCCAGGGCACCGACGATGAGACACAGCTTGCGACCCCAGCTCTCTACAGCAAATGTCAGGGTAAGTCCGACTGTCACGACTTTCACGACGCCATAGATCCCTGTTGCAAATAGGCCAGATGTTGTACCGGTAATACCAAGCGAAGCAAAGATCTGCGGGCTGAAGTAGTTGATGGCATTTGTACCATTCCATTGCTGGAAGAAGGTAAGGATGGAGGGGATTAAACAGCGAAGCGCAGTTTGACGTGACTCTCCCATCATGCGGAACTGGGTGACCAAAGATGTTCGCTGTTTGCCGATGAAGTCCGCTTTGATCTCGTCGAGTGTAAGAAGGACGGATTTGTCATCGACTGATGATCGAACAACGTATGCAAGCGTGCTTGCGGCCTCATCATAACGCTCCTGCTCGACCAACCAACGAGGCGACTCTGGCTGTGGAAGCATGAAGAGGATGAAGAGGACGCCAGGGACCAACTGGACTATGAAAGGCATTCGCCATTGCAAGTCGCTAGATGGGATATTAATGGAAGCGCTGTAGTTCACCCAAACTGTAGCCAATTATCAATCTGAGGTTACTTCATCTAAATGGATACGCACAGCTCAACATCATCCCGATGTTATCAGAGAACTGGACAAGGCCGGTGCACCTCCCCCTAATGTGTCTGGGCATGCACTCTGATATGTACGAGGGCGCCAAAGCAGATACCATGCCCACCCCGATGCCAGAAAAGAAACGGCTGAAATAGAGCACTCGAACAGCGACAACCTGACTGCTTCCGAGGCCAGTGACGGCCTGGATTAAGCTTCCGATGATGTATATGACACCCGAAGCAATTAGACACCGTTTCCGCCCAAAGCGACTAGATATCCCGCCAGTCAATAGGACACCGAAGCTATAATTTTTCAAGACGTCCGGATGAGCAACGAAGCGCTGAAAATTCATATGACGTACATGCATCCCGCCTGCATAATTGACACGATGTTTCCATTGAAATTGGCTCGAGCAGATGCGGACATATTGGTGATTCCAAAGTAGTTCTGGAAAGACTTGAGGGTTAAAATGCCACCCATGAGTCCGGTGTCCCAGCCGTAGAAGATAGATCCCAAGGATGCAGAGAAGGCGAGGGTGTATGCATTGCGATACCGAGAAACATCCGTCAGTGCGTCCTTGAAACCCATGGCGGAAAGTAGGGGGGGATAGAAGTATGCGCGTGCGCCTTTTATGATATCCATACGCACTGCATATTCTGTTCCTATGGGCCCATTGTCATGATCAAAAGATGAAATTCAGCGGTCACCCGGTGTTCACATTGATGCAAATAGTTATAATACATGACGAAGCATTTACCCCAGATGTAACAGGTACGCGGGTGGATATACTTTTGTCCCCCGGTTGTCGGTACGCACTTTACAAGAGGTGAGAGAGCGGACTCCGAAGCCAAAGTAGATGCGCTAATACAGCGCGCTATGTCGATTGTCGACATGTCATGAATGACAGTTCAAAGCAAGCTGAATCAATCGGCCAATTTCCCCGGAGTTCCTGGAGTTTCAAGACTCCAGGTGACAGGACTTCTCAAGTACCCGATCAGATCTGATCATGTTGTCCCGTGATGATCCGATCAGAACCGAGCGGCGAGTGTCCAATTCGCAGAGATATCGGAGCAGAAGCCTAAGACGGGTGGGTGAAGGAGATGCGCATATACACCAATTCATCGCAGCTCACTTAAGGCTAGCGCGAATGAGCATTCTTTGAACTTCTGAAGTTCAAGAGCGCCGGTGAATACGCTCCTACCAGCGGTCTCGAGGGTGGGGCCCCATGGTTATTTTGAATCATCTAATCGACAACCAAAATCCCATAGTCATTTACGTAATAAATAAAAGAAGTATGTGCATACTGGGCTTCCGCTCAGCGCCTCACTTGGGTCATGTCAGGATGATCTTCAAATCTTCCGTCGGACTCGGAGCCTCAACACTCTTTTCAGCTGAGCTTCCACAGGCTCTGCGAAGAAGTATGTCGACATCTCTCGTTGAGCTATCGGAGTCTCTAGGGTCCAGCTCAACACTTCACAGGATGCCTGTCCACCGTGTTACCCGTGGAGCTGGCCCATGACGAACACATACCTGCAGATGGAAATCGGTCGCATAGACCGCTCATCATCCTACATGGATTTTTGTAAGTCTCGTTTCCTGCTATCCATTTCCATCCCGTGGTCATGATGCGGACAGCGGTTCGAAGCGCAGCTGGCAATCACTTTCTAAGGCGTTCATGCGCGACCTAGGCAGACCCGTATATACCCTTGTCAGTGGAAATCTCACTCTGCACAGTAGCATGACTGACCTAAACCAGGATTTGCGAAACCATGGATCTTCACCGCATGTTAGACCAATGACGTATACTCACATGGCAGCGGACGTCCTTAACTTCTGTCAGAAGCACGCGTTGCATGATATATCGCTTATGGGACATTCTATGTGTGCTATTCTCTAATAATCTACTGTATTGAACTGCTCATTCTTTGTAAGGGGCGGCAAGGTCGCAATGGCCCTTGCACTTCATCCCGAACTACCCTCTAACCTGCTCACAGACCTTATAGTGTCTGACATTGCTCCCGTCAGAGCCAAAGTCTCACATGATACCGTCCAACACATACACGCTATGGAAAGAATAGAAGCAAACAGTATCTCTACGAGGAAGGAAGCAGATGAAATAATGTCGGAACACGAGAAGGTGCCTTTGACCACACTTGCGCCTTCCGGTATGCTTATAATGCCCTCTAGGATCCAAGCGTCCGAGCATTTCTGCTGACGAACCTCGAGATTAACAAGGCAACGCCCCTTGAAATTCAAGATCCCCATCGACATTTTGAAAGAAGGCCGACCAGAGATTGAATCTTTCCCTTACGCGCCTGGGGAGCAATCCTGGGATGGACATGCCTTGTTTGTCAAGGGAAAGAAGAGCAAGTTCGTGTCAGCTATACAGAAGCATCTATATGAAGGGTTGACCGTTTTGGCAGATTCATTAACCGTCACAACATCCCATTGATCAATCAATTTTTCCCACAGAATCAGTTGAAAGAGCTTGACACAGGACACTGGGGTAAGTACAACTATCATTCGTCATGTGTATCTTAAATAAGCTTTTGGCCTTCTAGTGCATGCTGAGCTGTAAGTGATCCTCGAGCGTTACTCTGTCTCTCATTAACCCCCTTCAACTTGGAGACCGAATGAATACAGGAGGCTCATCGTAGATTTCACACAATAGACCTATTTCGAACCGCAATCTACCAGTAGAAAACACCATTTACGCCCTGCGTGTATGAGATATATAAAGTGGTGACGACTGGCTTGCATGCTCTAGTTGAAGCAAAAGTTCTTGGAGGTTGATTGCAACTCTACACTTTGCTTGTCCCCGCAACTGCTCCATCAGGCGAAGGATTCTCCTTACTACTCGGTGCTACGGCAAGCGGATCTGGCGAGTCCTTCTCATGAGTGGACGCTTGCGCAGGATTCAAATCTTGATAGTTCATCCTGTATGGGCGTCAGCAGATTTGAGCAAACAGGTAGATCTGACTTACCATTTCAACATTGTGTAGAATGCAGCTCCCAGCAGAGAGCCAAGGAACGGACCGACCCAGTACTACATGGATGTAAAGTTCAGGTGCACGCCCGTGAACATTTTATTTTGCTTATTCTGCTTACCACCCATTGGTTAGAGTAAGGAAACCCAGTGACGACAGCTGGCCCAAACGCACGTGCCGTATTCATGGATGCACCCGTGTAAAAGACGGCCCAACTGCGTGAAATGGCCGCATTTCAATGAATGATATACGACGAGGTTTTCGACTTACAGGTGTCCAACGAACAGCGTCAGTCCAATGCCAATCTGATGTATAACGTTCAGCATTAGTCATGATGATGCAGGCCAACCATCCGTACCGGTGCAAACGGAGTAACCTGGGATTTCTCGGCGGCAAGCATCAGAACGGCTAACACCAACGCTGCTGTGAGGAACATTTCGATGAAAACGCCTTGAGCTGAATTGATTCCCTGTTGTAGGAATGTGCTATCACGAGACGTAGATTTCGTTAGGATCGACAAAGTCAACAGTCATGACGATTACTTACTTGACAGCCAACGGTCCAGGGGTCAACGCAAGCAACAGGGCCGATGCAACAATAGCTCCAACCAGCTGTGCGATACAGAACAACACAAATCTCACAGGGTTCACCACTCCCACGAGAAACAGTGCGAGCGTGATATTGGGGTTGAAGAGACCACCGGTGATCCTGTAGAACAGCCAAGCAGAGACCAGAAGACTGAAGCCCATGGACGTCGCGATGTACATCACATGTTCGATAGTGCCGCCGCTGGACGCGGCTTCGCCGTTGGCTGCCTGAATACCGCCGAGCCCTAGGAGTAGAAAGAACGTTGTCCCGACGAACTCGAGTGCAGCAGCCCTGCAGTCCAGCTTGAAGGTACTGAACATGCCGCGGGTAGAGTAACGAGAGGGTGCCCTGGCTGATGAAGACATGGTTTGTTGCGATAAAGAGGAGCAACTCCTTCACTTATACCCCAGTACGCGTGACATCACTATGATAGTACTCAGACATATTTCATTTCAGACTGATCGATCGGTGGCACTGCCCAACCCCTTACTGGACCTCATCGCTATTCCAGTCTGCAGTTCTCTTTGATCTGTTGTGCGCCTTCTGACAATCGGCGACCTTGTGCACTGGGTTCGCTGGTAATTATGAACCCCTAACGGTGATCACAAGGAGAGAAATTGGACAGACTTCACCCAGAGAATCATCGACATTTCGAATTAAGTGTACCGGCCGCGCGTTCTCACGGAAAACGGGCGCCATGGATGCACCTTTCTCCGGTACTAGAACTGCAAGAGAGGCGAGCTCGATTATATGGGAAAGTTTTACCTCGTCAAATTTGCACGTTCCTGGTCTTCTACGCAGGATAGCAGGGAAGTGTGTTCGGGCTTGTGATTCAAAGAATCATTCGGGTGGTAGTGTGGCACCCAAGACGGCCTGTGGCTACATTTTCCACTTTCACTGCCACTTCAGCTCTCCGCCGACAACGTCGGCGCCATATTGAAATTGCACTGTCCACCGAAGTTACAAATTACATCCGCACCAAGCCATGGCTACTAGCTTACGATATCATTTCATATGTTCTCTCGTTCCTCGTTTATAAGGGTGTTTATTTCCTTTTCCGTACAGTACTTATATCACGTCTCATCTAGTAGTTGTTTGAATACTGTGGCAGAGGTATGGCATGTATCCGCCTGGTCACTCTCAGAGAGTCTCACCGCCCTTATATTACAGTAACATTTCTTCTAGTTCTCTCGTATAACTTCGTACATACATTTCACAACTTGTACCTGGAACAAACATCTACCGGACTTCGAAACAAATCGCGGCAATTTGAACCGTAACCTATCGTCCACCCCAAAGTAAGTGATTCGGATACTTCCACTGTGGCACGCAGAGTTCACTGGTCCCCGAGCTGCGGCTTCAGGTGCCCTTTCGAACCTAGTTCACTATGGCGAATTTGATGACTGTCATGAAACACATCCGGTGATCAGATATGGCACGTACTAGCATTGTTTGAAGTTACATTTGAGTGCATCTCACCTGCATTTTGCCTTACGCCGCCTGGTGAAACTTTGTTCTCATATCTTAGCCCTTGCCGACTACGTCGGGGAGGTCCTTCATTATGACAGGTGTACGCCATCCCGATTTCTTGAACTGCGATATGCACGTTCAAATCACGAGTCCGAGCGAAACTGACGCATAAAGACCAGCTGAGATGTTCAGAGCAATCTGTCTGTTAACTTCTCATCGTCCAGTCCTACATACTGCTCATCTCGACATTCACGATGACGACCTCTACAGCTCCTACTACAACCTACACGACCACTCGTTTTGACCGTGAACCCTCAGAATTCATCTTACCTGACCTTGTCAGCGATTGCCACTATCCTCTGCGATTGAACCCTCACTGCTATCCGGTCTCTCGCGCTTCTGAACAATGGCTCCTGAATGGAGCGCGTCTTGTAGAACTCAGAATCTCCAAATTCATGGGATTGCATGCAGGTGGACTCGCTGCAGCATGCTATCCTGATGCGGATGCTTTCCATCTCCGAGTCTGCTCGGATTTCATGAACTGGGTGTTTAATACAGACGACTGGCTGGACGAGTTTGATGTGGACGGTACGCGGGGAATGCGTGAATGCTGTATTTCTGCGTTCCGCGATCCTATCAACTTCCAGACGGAAAAGCTTGGTGGAATGATGTGCAAATCGTACGCCGATTTATTCTATTACACCCTCTCACTTCATACTGACCATCTGCACACGGACATTAGGTACTTCAGCCGCTTTATGCAGACCGGCGGCCCCGGCTGCACCAAGCGATTTATCCATACCATGGACCTGTTCTTCATCGCTGTGGCTGAGCAGGCAGAAGACCGTGCCAAGGGACGTATTCCTGATCTTGAATCTTACATCATTCTAAGGCGAGACACGAGCGGCTGCAAGCCGTGTTTTGCCCTCATCGAATATGCGGCTCAGATTGATCTCCCCGACGAAGTGATGTCGCATCCAGTCATCATGGCAATGGAGGAGGCAACCAACGATCTCGTCACTTGGTCTAACGTAATGCCCCATCCTACCGTCGAACGCTGTGGCACTGTTGACATTACTACTGACAGGATATTTTCTCTTACAACGTAGAGCAATCTCGCCGTGACACACATAACATGGTTGTCGTGCTCATGCGCGAACAAGGCCTGAACCTACAAGGCGCTGTCGACCACCTCGGTCGGCTGTGCACGGGTACCATCCAGCGGTTCGAAGACAACCGTGCTATGCTCCCCTCGTGGGGAGAAGAACTTGACAGGCAGGTGGCCTATCTACGTCGAAGGGCTGCAGAACTGGATCGTCGGTTCGCTGCACTGGTCCTTCGATTCCACCCGGTATTTCGGGAAGGATGGGCATACTGTCAAGCGGGATCGGGTCATCAAACTACTTCCCAAAAGGCCCTTGTAGAGTAGCGCATAGGTTTCTTTAGATGAGATGGATCATTCCCCGCATTGTTGCTTTTATCTTCGTGGTTCGCTCTTTCCATGCTAGCTCTCAACAGCCCCTTTTAGTTTAACATGTTCCGTCCGTGCTTTGTACTGATAGTCTTGTATCACCACTGTACGTGGGACAGTATTCTTGCACGAATAGAAGGGTTCATCAGAGAAACCTTACGATCATTCAGTTACTTGGGCTTCCGCGTGTCAGCCCGGCCACATACCCAGTGGACAAGAGCGGACAGGGCCAATAATTGAAGATCAGTGCGCTGTCTAAGGGTTACACAAGTATCCCCTAACAAAAATCTTGGAGAATATTACAGATAGATAGGCATTGTCATGTTGCTGTCGCGGTGATATTATTGTCTAGCATGTAGATTGAAACCTTGTACTTTGTATCTCTTCCGCCACGAACACAGCCTCGTGATCAATTCGAGCTAGGCTCTTCTCGATGCTACATAGGCGGAGGAGGGGCACCTCCGCGCGGATGCCGGAAGTACGTGGACCATGTGGGGGCCAGCCGCGCACACGAGATAGAGTTGAAGGGATGTACTACTGGCTGTATATCCGGATGAACTGCCAGGAAAGTATGTTTTTCACGATCATGATTAGTTGTTGGTGGATCATGATCGGTGCAGTTTGGTGCCGGAAACGGGCATCACTCTGGCCCGTCGTGAGGTCACATTCCTAGAGTCCTATTGACGCCAGTAAAATTGTGGCAACGTAGTCTGGTCAATCATCGCGATGCTAAATATACCCAGGCGGATACATAGGCAGATACAGCCTTTGCGCGGTCAAATCAACGACCAATTCATACTGGGCGAATCTGGCAAAAATTTACTTGTGTGCGGGAAGTAGCGATCCTCGCGTGAGTTCATCTGAACAAGATTACCGTATCAGTCGGCTATCAGGAAGATAGAATTTACGTGCTTTGAGTCTAGCTGATGAAGGACTAGTGCATCTTAATTTCGAGGTAGATGCCATGTGTCCAACGCCCCTGTGCAATGAAAGAGTAGCTTACAAAACTGCAGACGTGCAAGAAATAAATTCGAGTGGTTAGATTGACGTAGTCATGAGTATCCGAGTAGCGTCGGTACCGCTGCCCCAAAGCATACTTAGCAGGTCACGCAATTTTTTCCTTGCTTCGCAAGCTGTAACTGTGTGGTGCTGTGCTTGATATTGGCGGAGAATAAAACTGTAAGATCCGAATCGGCCAAGATACGATTGTTTGCTATTGCAAAACAATGACGAGTGGTCAATCTACATGTGCTGGTCGGATTATGAAATGAATATATCGTTAACACCATCCGCAATGAAATGGAGCCACATGGTGGAAAATGAAACGAAGCCGAATCCTGAAAACGGTGTCAAATCCCTGTCATTGGGCGGCACTTCCACTCCTTCGAACACCCGGCAGAGCTGCGCCGGCGGCTAGAAGCGGCGTCGACGACATAGATGCACTTGGTGTAGTCACATCCCCACTAATGATGTCCTGTATAGCCGCCTCCAGTGCGTCCACTCGATTCGACATTTGCATCACTGTAGGATGGTTCAATCTGTGGGCTGACTGGCAGGTCACAGGGGATTGCAAACGCACTGTGATCAAGAATCTGAGAGGACATTGTATCGAATTTGGTATCTAATTGTTCAAGTAGCGTTTCGACCTGTAAGTGCCGTGAGTCGAGGCTGCAAGAGCATGAACTTGAAAAACGCACGAAGGCTGTTAGTTCATGGGGGCTAGATATTTCGCCGGGGTTAGTGGCGATGGCCTGCTTTGTCGGAGTCTTGGAGCCCGAGGTGGATGGTTGTGGTGAAGACCTTGCTGGAGTTGATGCAGGAGTAACTTTCAGTGGGAGAGGCATTGTGTAGGCAGGATTAGTTCAATGCAGATGCAGGCGCAGATGGCGGAAGCAGAGGGTTGTATTACGTAAAACCTCGATTCAGAGTTTACTTTTGAGTGAACGGTCCGCGCGCTCACTTGACTTGCCGGAAGCCCATAATGCATGATGTTCGACAGGCCATTCTTTGTCCGGTCGACCTACTCCGTCTCGAATCCAACAGTGCCTGGCGTCACGCGTGGTTCCATAACTTACTATCATGGATCTGGAAAAGCTTTGCAGAACTGAGACATCTAAATATTGTGCAACTAGTAGTCAAGAAGAGACTTGGTCGATCAAATTATCAGTGATCAATAGTTCACGGTCGGCACTTTCCTCGTCGAATATCCCTGTTGTTACATTCTTCTGGCGTGTATTAACAAATCGCATATATGTCGCAGGGGAACACGATCCGTCCCCACCGGGCTATTTCAACACTCTTCATTCAAACCGGATGCGAATGAAAGATAAGACTCAGGTAGTGCAGCTGATTCATGCGTTGATCATGATTCATGACTAGCGCTTTGTCAGGTTGATCCTCCGAATCTAATACATATTCACAGAGCGTGGAAAAATTACACTTCGCTCTTGACCGGTCGACACCTTGCTTGTAGCGCTGGGTACAACTTAGTGTTTGCCCCGTTTAAGAATTAGGTCGATCCCAGCTACCCAAGAGCACAGACACTTTGCACATCGAGAAAAGAGATCACGATCCCAGACGAGTACCTTCGAAGCCATACGAGTTCCGGCTATGTCATTCTACCCTCCCGATCGCACGCGGATTTCATCGGTTCCGGAACCAGGTCTTCAGTCCATTTTGAACCCCAGTCACATTGAACTGTGGACCTTGTTAGGTATTACTGTCCAGAAGCAACTCGAGGCGCCAACTTCGCCGGTACATCGTGCGCTCCGATTCGGATTATGGTTATCATGAGGCGTACTATTATGCGGTGTTCTGACACGGCGCGTACGTAACATTTTTGAAGTACTCGGATTAGATCTGAGGCGTTTCGCCTGTATGCCTAGCCTGCCGTCATGACAGGTGTACAACACCGCGTATTCTTGCAGGGTCTGAGCTGTGATCCCCCCAAGGCTTCCAAGCTTCCAGAGCACCGATCCGAGCCAAACCGACACGTCCACTATAAAGATCTTACATATTTCAGCTGTCTCTTGACTTGTGTCTCCCCTTGTTCCATGGCTCCCGTCGCAACCTTCACCAGGACTTCTGACTTCGAGCCCGTAGGATTTATCTTACCTGACCTTGTCAGTGATTGCCACTATCCTCTGCGACTGAACCCTCACTGCTATCCGATCTCTCGTACTTCTGAACAATGGCTCCTGAATGGAGCGCGTCTTGTAGAACCCAGAATCTCCAAATTCATGGGATTGCATGCAGGTGAACTCACTGCAGCATGCTATCCTGATGCGGATGCTTTCCATCTCCGAGTCTGCTCGGATTTCATGAACTGGTTGTTTAATACAGACGACTGGCTGGACGAGTTTGATGTGGACGGCACGTGGGGAATGCGTGAATGTTGTATTTCTGCGTTCCGCGATCCCGTCCGCTTCCAGACGGAAAAGCTTGGTGGAATGATGTGCAAATCGTACGCCGATTTATTCTATTACACCCTCTCACTTCATACTAACCATCTGCACATGGGCATTAGGTACTTCAGCCGCTTTATGCAGACCGGCGGCCCCGGCTGCACCAAGCGATTTATCCATACCATGGACCTGTTCTTCATCGCTGTGGCTGAGCAGGCGGAAGACCGTGCCAAGGGACGTATTCCTGATCTTGAATCTTACATCATTGTTAGGCGAGACACGAGCGGCTGCAAGCCGTGTTTTGCCCTCATCGAATATGCGGCTCAGATTGATCTCCCCGACAAAGTGATGTCGCATCCAGTCATCATGGCAATGGAGGAGGCAACCAACGATCTCGTCACTTGGTCTAATGTAATGTCCCACTCTATCGTCGAACCCTGTGGCACTGCTGACATTGCTACTGACAGGATATTTTCTCTTACAACGTAGAGCAATCTCGCCGTGACACACATAACATGATTGTCGTGCTCATGCGCGAACAAGGCCTGAACCTACAAGGCGCTGTCGACCACCTCGGTCGGCTGTGCACGGGCACCGTCCGGCGGTTCGAAGACAGCCGTGCTATGCTCCCCTCGTGGGGAGAAGAGCTTGACAGGCAGGTGGCTATCTACGTCGAAGGGCTGCAGAACTGGATCGTCGGTTCGTTGCACTGGTCCTTCGATTCCACCCGGTATTTTGGGAAGAATGGGCATACTGTCAAGCGGGATCGAGTCATCAAACTACTTCCCAAAAGGCCCTTGTAGAGTCGACTCCTATTGCATCAGTTTCTCTAGGTGAGATCGTTTTCACCTCTTTCCTGCATTGCACAGTTCTAACTGCGCCTTATCATAGAATGCTAGATCATCTACGTCTATCATAAAGCTGGATATTTTATTTCGGATCTATAACATTCCTAACATCCTGCCTACCTTACTCACAACGGATCTTCGTAGTTTTACGCACTTTACTAGTTATGCTGTGCCTTGCGGTTTGGTATGTTCCGTCTGTGCCCTCGTGCAGCTTTGTACTGCTATTCATGTATTCTATGTATCACCACTGTATGTAGGATAGTCTGATATCCTTGTGCAAATAGAAGTTGTTGTGGATACCCACAGGGATAACCTGAAGGCTGGTACTGGTACCACCGCTCTTCTGCTACGTCTACTTCTCCGTCTACTTTGAATCAGGGCTCGCCGCAGTGATCAATCACATACTGCTTCGCCCGTCTCTGCTCGGTACTTCCGACACCATCGACATTCTCAGGGGTTACTTCATCTAAGTTAGTCTAACGCGCTATTAATAACACTGCACCCCTGGCGAAGTCAAAAGACGCACCCTCCCACGGTCAGCACCTGCCTCAATCAACATTACTGCAGCCTGTGCATGAGCCGACTCCATAGCGAGATGAAGGGGCGTATTGCCTGAGAACGGCATGTTGATCTAATCGAATCAATAAAGCTACGATGGACCCACCTATCCGATCGCCCGTGTTCAGTCGTAGCTTGGCAGTCGTTGAGCCTCCTGGAGGCTTGATCAGGAGAGCAATGAACCCTGTGGATCCAGTCGTTGCAGCTCGATGCCTAGAATTTTAAGTGATAAACAAGTCGATTCCATGGCAGCTTTGAGCGCGATGAGATGATCTCACAAGGGCGTCTGGTTCGCCTTATCTTTGGCGTTTATCTAGTGGGCACTCGTTTGATGACTGCGGGGTACCCTCAAATAAATCACATACGTCTGCTCCCCTCTCTATCAGGAACCTCCCGATCTGTAGATGTAGACGCGATTAACATATACACATTCATAATACCAACGCAGACATACGTCAATGCGGGACTTTGATGCTGCGTAGTGTCTAGGAAGCTCCAGTCAGACTAGCAAAGATAATTTCAACATCACTGACAGAGGGGTAATTCCCTTGTCGTTCTTTCTGTTTACGTCAGCCCCAGCACCGACTAGCTCTCGAGCAACATCCTCCTGGCCTGCGCTTACTGGACTCGGAAAGCATGAGTTCAGGCTATATTTCGCACACTCAAAAAATCATACCAGCTATGTGCAAGGCCGTCCAGCCACTCGCATCTACATTGTCTATTATATCCGAGTTCTTCGTTATGAGATAGCACGCAATCTCGGTCGAGCCGCTCGACGCGGCCCAATGCAGTGGCGTCCTACCATCCTGGGGGCACATGGGATATGCGTTCCAATAATCAAGAAACAAGGCTAGTTGACTCACGTCATCGACAGTATCCACGAGCTTTGGGTTCTCTTCTGCCAACGCGCGAACAAGGGCAGGTTGATCTAGAAGATGGAAAGTCAGAAATTGGTAGGGAGGCACAGTGGAGGCGCACTTTTCTGAGCGGCTACGTGGATTGACAGCGACATCTTAATCGTTACGGTGATGAAGCAGAATCGAGAGGGCTTTGATATGATTACGCAGCTAACTAGCTAACTCCTAACCCTACGTTATGGTCTCGAGGATATATCTGGGCAGCTGTGTAATCATCAGAATGCCAAGGCCATGACATTTATGAGGGAGACTTGACTAGATGGAAAGAAACCAAAAAACTTTGTACCATCGAGGGCAGGAGATACAATGGGATTCAATTAGGATGGTTTCTAATCTTGCCATGAAGGAGTCGACATCGCATATATAGTCCTAGTTGCGTAGGCGACGTATGTGCGACTCCCGTGAATATATAATCGAAAAGGACAGTGCCCAGGGCAATAAAACCCTTGCTATTCGTACACGATCAATACAACTGACCGCTACAGACCAGCTCGAAAACAATGCGCAACGCTAACGACCTTGTGCGCGAAAATTGAGTATGCATTGACCGTTCAAGACGTTCAGTTGACGAATACTATATAGTTAAGTTTTGTGTATCCGAGTCATGAATACAACCTGACGCCCATTTTACCGAACGAGGCAGGTCGTCCCCCGTAGTCTATCAAAGAAACGTCAGATTGATGTGGCTGGCGGGAAGGACGGAGATTCCCAGCATTAATCATTAATGACGTGGGCGGTCACCGGTCATATACATGAACTTCGAGCCAGACTAAGACGCGTCGCAAGTGGAAAAAATAGCCCTTGCATCACTCCCATAGATTTCCGCTTGGCGGCCTGCCCACGTTACTCCCGTTGCATTGCAAGGCTATCAAGGAGGACCACGGACTAATGTGATAGCCTGCATCATTGCGCTGACAGATGGACTCCAGTTCCGTTGAAAACCCAGGCAGACGACTGCAGACGACTGTGGAACGTGGAAGAAAGCATTCGGAGTTGCAATATTGTTGGATTCCGCCAAGATAGATTCCGCGGATGCATCGCAATGATGACAAATTCCAGCGTTACTGGAAGCCGTTTCTTCGGAATAAAGTGTTGGGCGCGATCAGCGCTGAGGGCAACCCTTTTGGCCGGTAATTTTCTGGAGACCATAGGAGATCATCGACGCTTTGACAAAATTTATGCGGATGGCAACCCTGCAGACGGTTAAACTCCAGACCAGAAGTCGTAGGGCCCATATCCAAGCTTTGAAGTTCCATCATCAATCTTCAATTGAGCTACCTGGTCAGATCTCAATGCTAAGAACAACTTCCGACGATCTCGCTACCACTGCCGGAAGTCCTTGCTGATTCTGCCTCGTGGCTCTAGCGTCATAAATGCGAATGCACGAGAGTACCCATCTTTGCGTCTTGATGTTCCACATTTCTTCGAAGTACGTTGCAACAGTCAGGGATGGTTACCCAAGGCGAAGAAAATCACTTGCGAAACTGGATGAGTCGATGTCGACGACAAGGTAGGTTCCAGAACAGCTTCTAGTCATCCTGACATCGCAGGGGCGGCCAGAGAGTCACTTGTCTATCGAAACCAGAGGGCCAAGGGTTTGTCCGCAGGGCGAAGTATTCATGGTCAATTTTGCAGCCTAAGGGATCTAGCCTCCTCAGCTGAGAGCATTCGGAGAATCAGCAATGCTCACCCGCAAATCAGGTGTGGATTACTCCTGTCACGGACTACGAGACTGTGATGTGCTGCCTTCGTCATGGAGAACGTCTCACTACAGTGAAGTGTTAATAGTGCACTTTGGCAAACCGCTGGTGTCCAATTTGCAACCGTGCTGGTACGTCTTGCTTTGCGACAATATCTGAACTGAATAGACCACCCAGAGTCTCGTCGATGTCGTTTTCTGATGGTCTTGATGGCCAAGTAGGATATCGAAACGAGATCACCTCATGAACAGCTGCCGTTGCGCGTGAGCTGTTATTAGCGCCCCGATAGCGTTGAGCGTTGATTTTACCACGCATCACATATGAACCCAATACGTTGCCTTTCGTTTGATTCTGGATTTAATCCAGTGGTATTCTTTGGCTTTCGGGAGTGTTTATGTTCCGCAGCTGCCAGTGGTCCTTGGCCAGGTCGGCGGGTGGAAATCGTCATGGAAGCCACGTACCTAATCCCGACATGGCACGCTTGGCCATCGTTCTCTCGACCGAGTCATACTTTCAGCAACAAAAATTCGATGATCCTCTACTTTGCTATCTGCAGGTGTACTCGGCAGCGAATATTGATGCTCATGGACGACACGCTCCGTTGAAGGCCAAGGCCACTACCAACTGACGCATATTCGATGGCTATGGTTTTGTTTACCAACCAACGAAAATGTCACCGGCCTGGCGCTGGCACCTCGCCAGCCCACGAGGTTGGAGTCCCCTCCAACTGGAATTCGGAGACCTGGAACGATGGCCCTCCTGGCAAGCTCATTCCGTGAATATATATACTGGACTGTAGGCTTGCGAATATATTAACAAGAACTAAACCGCTCCTTCAGACACTCCAGTCTGCTCGAGGTATAACCATTACAACTGTCGCTTTAATACGATTATGTCGACTGGATCAGCATCAGTAAGTTATCAGTCGTTTGACCGTGCTTGCTACGACTAAATTGCTGCTTGTAGGGACCCCGTGTTATTGGAGGGCTCTTCCTGTGTATGTGGGGTCATCCAAATGGCTTAAATTGTAACCACTTCATTCGCGGTTACGAACTTCCTACCCATCTACGTGAAGCCCATGGGGTTCGTGGCGCAGACAAATTATATGTTGAGTGCAAATGGGATCATTGTGGGAGGGGCATGAAGAAGGAGAGTCTGTCGAGGCATATTGAAGAAACTCATATGGGAGTAGAACACCCCTGCCACTGCGGAAAAATCTTCTCGCGCAGAGATACCCTCACCAAGCACCAGAGAAGTTGCTCGGCTTAGCTTTTCACATAGGTAGACGCCGGCGTGTGCCCAGCCTGGTTCGACAGATCTTACTTAATTCATTGCAATAGGTCTTATGGTATTTATTTACTATGTCATAACTTCACTTATGCTTCTATTGATTTATGTAGCTTATGGTTCGATCCACATACTAGTGTACCCTGGTGGTAATATAATTTTCCAAGTACGAAATCATATTCTAAATAGCAAGTTTGTAGCGGTCTTGTCAAAATTCCAAGCCACACATGATGCTTACCCTCAAACTTAGTCTTTTGGCAGGCGAGCAGCTTCTCTTACTGTATGCTCTGTTGTGAGATTGTGTTCAACGCGTCGAACACCCCTATATCATCATTCAACGGCATGGCAACGGTACAGTGCCTCGAACCAACTCTAAGTGACGCCCACGACTATATGTATACATAGGTTACAGAATACCGAAGCAAAGCAGAAGAAAATGCAATTCGTTCGTTCGTAGTTAATGAATACAACTAGCTGAAATAAATACCGAAACTTATGCGCTACGTTTCCCTCTGAACACGATCGATCTCTTACCAGGAAGCGTAATAGAGAAGACTCCAGGTGAACGAGTTTCTCGGTACCTCCTCCGCTCGACGACTGTACATCGTCGATGAGCTCGAGCGACGTAGAGCCTCGTCTCTCAACTCCTCCGGAATGGCCCAGGAGCGATGTTGTGATCCGGATAAGAACGTAGCAAAGAAGGGATTGCATCGTAACTTGCGTAAACGGACCTCAGGACCGGGTTAGATGTTACACGGATCAATATATTTATAGCTTCACAAGACAAGCCACACCAAATTTACTAGGAGATAATACTAGTATCATCGATAGGCTCATACGCAAAAAGACTCGTACTCACGACAAAAGAGCAGAAACCGGTACTTGAACATGCTGTCAAACCGAACTGTCAAATTCTGCATCGAGTAGCCTCCGGCGGGTGTGGCCATCTCCCTAAAGGCCCAACAGTTTCACCTACATATAGTGGTAGAGTTAGCGTTGATTTAAACAGAGTCAATGAGTCCAAAAGCCTCGTGAGCTCTCGTGAACGCATTCTTGAACCCGGATACATTCGCAACGTCCGCCTTTAACAGAGTCAGTCGCAAAGATACTCTGTGACGAGCGCTGGCGCAGGGTACAAGTGACGACAATTTTTTCCAATAAAAGTTCGGGAATGAAGGGTTCTAGTCACCTGAGATGGGGCGTTAATGCCCATTTTAACAAACGAGGCAGTCACTCATCGGATGTGATATCATTGGTGGAGCTCAATGGAGATTGCCAGCATTAATACCGATGGGCGGTTGTTGATGAGCCTACGATTCTTGCATATCCCTTGCACGAGTCCCAACCTCCGTCGGTCCTCTGAGTCGTGCAGAGAAATCGAGAGCAACTTGTGCCACCTTCAACTGACGTGGCATTACAAGACCGCGAAGGTCAATGAGTATCCATGGAATCTGGATGGCCTGCGAGGTTCGCGAGAGATTCGGAGTTGCAAAACGTTGGGTTTCGCGGGTGCATGATCGAATGGATCGCAAACTTTGATGACAAATTTCGAAATTTCCTGAGTCTGACATTCGAAGCTTGGCTGTAGAACTTTTGGTTCCTCGGAATATTGGATCGGTACACACGAGCGCTGACGGTAGCCTCTTCGGCCAATAATTGGCAAGGCCATCGACCCATTGTCAAAAATTTTAACCTCAGTGAGTGACACAGTGACGATTAAACTGGGAACCACAGGTACTCGTGGAGCATCTTCCAGGTTTCGAAGTTTCGTCAATTTTATTCGTCGGGCGAGCTACCGTGACCTGGTCGGATCTCGATACTAAGATTCAAGAACGGCTTGCGATGATCCCGTTACCATTCTTCCCGAAATTACAGTCCTTGCCGATTCTTGCCTCGTGGTCGTCATTAACACAGATGCATGAGAAGTTTCCTCGTCTTCCTTCCAAGTCCAATATAACCTTGGATGCATATCCACAATTTTTGACGTCGACAACAAGATAGGTTTCAGAAGAGCTTTTGTCGTCCTGATTTCGTGGGGCCGGAGGGTTACTTGACTATCGAAACCCATAGGGTCAGCGGCTCGTCTGGCAGGTGATGAATTCATGGCTGATTTTGCGGAGATTTTGCTTATTTTCAGCTGAGATTGGCTGGGGAAGCAGCAATCCTTACCTGCAAATCAGGTCTTTAGTACGTCCCTCACAGATTACTACGAGACAGTGCTACCTTCATCTAAAAGGCGCTCATCGAGAGCGTCTCACGTCGTGGGGAGCACACAATGGCAGCGACATGGCAATGTGTTTCTTCTGAAACAATATCCGAGCTGATGAGGCCACTCACAGTTCCGTCGGTGCTGTTTTCCGATGGCTTGATAGCTAGAAGAGATATAAAAGCGAGACCACCTCAAGAACCGCTAGCGTTGCGCGTGAGCTGCTAAGTATTGCTGTTAGCGCCCCAATTGCGTTAAGCACTAATTTTACCACGCGTTGCATTCGGCTCCAAGTGCCTTGCCTGTCATTTTGCTTCCTGACTCTCAAATCTAGTCTCACTGCGCATTCTTTGGCCTTCTTGTTGGCCCGCAGCAGGTTGATGGGTGGAATTTGTCATAGAAGTCATGTATCTATCCTAACATGGCATGTTGGCCGTCGTTCTCTGGACCAATTCATACTGTCGGCGATGGAATTCGATAACTTCTCCGACTTTGTAATCCTGCACATGTACCCGGCGGCGATATTGATACTCATGGACGGCACGCTCCGTTGAAGGCCAAGGCCACTGGTCGCTGACACATTTGATGGTTATGATTTTGTCTTCCAATCAATGAAAATTTTCACCGTTCAGGTGCGATTTTCTGGCACCCCGCCAGGTCGCCAGTCCATGAGGCTTTGGGTTGGAATTCGGGGATTTAAGGCGATAGCCCCGTTGGCAAGCTCATCGGGAGTCATATAGCCGTCAGATACTTCAACCTGAAGAAGATACGACCGTTACAACCATTGCCCCCAACTCCACTATGTCGTACAACTGGGCCAACCACGGATTCTCGTCTGCACCAGCACCAGTAAGTTTGAGCCTTCTGACCGGTTGTCGCTGCGACTAAGTGGCACTTGCAGTTGCTCCATTCTCTCGACGAGATGTTCCAGTGTTTCTGGGGAGGATCGCATTGCGATCACATATTTCATGGCCACGAACTTTCTGCTCACCTCCGTAAATTTCACGGAATCCAAGGTCCAGACAATTTGCACATCTATTGCTTGTGGGATTCCTGCAACATGGAGCTCAACAAAGAGAACCTCTCGAGACATGTAGAAGAAAAGCACCTCCGGATCATATATCCTTGCGACACCTGCTGCAAGACATTCACGCGCAGATACAACCTTAAGAAACACAAGAAAAAATGCCCAGGTCAGCAGCGGTAGATGTGAGACCTTGTCAGGACTTTTTTCGCGTATGACCGGCGCTGATTTGCAATTTCAGTATCGTTTCGGTAGTCTCTTAAGTTGGGGAAGGGGGCCACGTGGTGGAGATCCAATAGTGTTCGAAGACTCTTAATCTTGTCTTTCTCACTTCAGCATCGCAGTATTTACTCGTGGCGTCATGAGTTCAGTCAGTCCTACGTATATGTATACTCCTCTATGCCATTTACCTCAGTGATATACTGTTTCAGTCCTCGTACGAATAATGAGACCATATTCTCGAGTTCCATGTTAACGGCGGTCGTGTTGAATTTGGAAGTCGCACATGATACCTGCCTTGTTTGGACAATCCTTTGGTGTCATGCGGGCAGCTTCTGTTATTTTCAGCTCTAAGTACTGCTATATCCGAAGTGTTGGGGAAGCTTATGGATTTGAAGGAGGGCAGTGATATAGAGCAACATTTTTGGGCTGGTTTTGCTATCTTCACACCGCTGTGAATTTCCTGGGCATTACAAATTTCAGGCATGTCTCATAGATGATTTCAAAGTCTGCTACACACTTTCACCCATGACACTCTAGGACACTTGAAAACATTGTCACTCTTCAGTGCTGCTAATGGCTCATTCAATATGGATCACCATGACTAAGAACTGCTTATACAAAGCCCACTGCATTGGAACTGCCAATTAAGTACTCACTGCTTCCTGCCAGCTGCCATGACAGCCATGTATGCTACTGTTACAAGAGTGCTGGCACCCTATTCATTTTCTTTCATCACATGACCGCTTACTTTGCTTACTCATTGCAACCGATATTCACATGACAAAGTATCATGAACATTCCACGATATTCCACATCCTTCTATCATACAATTCCTCTTTTCCTTTCCTGTACTTTTACTAGCTATGCCTTCCTTTCTTGTCTTGGTCTGTGCGCACTCGCTTACCTATATAAACCCTCGTGTACTCTGTATTTTCTCCTTAACTTGAATCTACTAGGTTTTATCCGATAGAACCAATGATCTGATCTAGCGAGTCCCTCGAAACTTGACTAGCCTTGACACTTGATCTGATCTGACGAGTCCTATGAAACTGTCAGCCTTGAACCCTGAAACACTGTTGCTTTGTTCGTCCTTTATTGGAGAGCAACAGAAGAACTATCCTAGTCGTAACAAAAGATTCAAGTTACCTTTTTATGCTTTACTAGCCAAGTATCGCTGAACCCTTGAACCCCAGAATGAGTAGCCACCATTTCATGGCAACGCAACCCAGAACCTGTAGAGTCCTCAACCTCTGAGGGATCATCTACTCCAGAAACTGCACCAAGCTCCCCAGCTTTAAGACCCCAGAACCTGATGTCAATTTCCCCTGCCCTTGCAGCATTTTCACTTGCACCACCACCCAATTTTCCCCCACTTCCACCTCGACGACCACTGATGCCACCTGCTGCTCCAGCCATGACAACCACCACCAAAGAAACTGAACTGAAGATTGGAACCTTTGACTTCGATGGAGATAGAGATGAATCCAACCGATGGCTCCTCATGACCACTGTGTACCTAGACATCAACTGACAAAGTTTATGATGAAGAAAAGAAGAAAGTTATCTTTGCACTCTCCCATATGACAGAAGGAGCAGCCGCCACTTGGGCAGAATCCTTCCTCGAACTTGCTCAAGACACTACTCGTATGCACTCTTCCACCAGTCAACCCATTGGATATGGAACATGGGCCGAGTTCGTCGTAGAATTCAAGAAGGCGTTCGCACCCCTCAACGTCACAGCCTCTGCTATCAACAAGCTTCGTACTCTGAAACAAGGAAACGACTTTGCTGAATACCTCTCTTCCTTCAACCAGTACATCACCCGTTCAGGTATCACTGGTGAAACAGCCAAAGTTCAATTCTTCATTGACAGTCTTCACCCTGGATTGCTCAACCATCTCTATAACACTGGAGACGTCCCCACTGACTTCGACAAACTCGTTGAGAAGTGCACCAACCTCGAGAACACCAGGAACCACCTCATCACCATCCGAAAACCGTCATGGCAATCAGCAGAAGAAAAAGAACTATGGATCTAACCGCTATATACCTTCCACTTCCAAAGATCCTAATGCCATGGAAGTAGACTGCCTCACTGAAGCTGACAGAAAGGAGTATATGCGCACTGGGAAATGTTTCAAGTGTGCCAAACTGGGTCATCGTACTAACGACCCAATTTTCCATCCCCAAGGAGATGCTGGAAGGAATGATGGGAAAGTACCGGTAAGGCACGGAGCGCCTGAAGAAGAAGATGACGATGAAGATGCCGAAGAAACCAGGAGAATGGATTTTTAGAAAGAAGGACTGTTATGACGTCAGTACCTTCCATTTTGATACGCCTTGTACAAACTATAGGAGAAAGAAAAGAATTTTGGGTACCGGCTACCCTCATCTCTACAAAGCGTGCGCAAACCGTCAAAACCACCGTTGTTGTTGACTGCGGTGTGGCTGGGACTTTCATCAGCTGGGAATTAGTCAAAGAAAACAAGATCCCGATCCATCGCCTCTCAAAACCTTTCCCAATCAAACTTGCCGACGGCTCAATCTCTAAAGATGGTCCTGTCTCTTATTACTGCATCCTTGGAATCAAGATCAATCAACGAACCATGATAGGGAAGTTCAACGTTACCAAACTCTCACGAAAGGACAAGATACTCCTCAGAATCCCCTGGCTGCGCGCCATCAATCCCTTGATCGATTGGACAGCCAAGACCATCTCCATCCCATGAACTCCCCGATCATCTAAGATAGAGCAAACTATTGATAGACAGTGGATCACAAATAATCTCCAACCCATCTTCATGCCGATACTACCGAGGAAGACCACTGTTGAAGAAGTACTGAGACGAATTGCTACCCCCTGCTCCTCCCCATCCCCGATGACGACATTGAAATGCCCGACTTTGATCAAAAGGAAGACATATGGGTGGAAGATCATTTTGCCCAAAAAGTAGAAGAAGTCGCTACTTATCCTCTTTCAGACGACGAAATCCTTATCGAGTATGCCGAGGATGGCACTTCCGTCCGAATTATCGAGAACCTTTCCTATGACTCTCCTCTTACACAAGATGGGACTTCCGCTATTGAGATCCACCGTGCAACCACCGCAGCCCTGTTACAAAATTCTTGGATCCTCGCCACCTCCATTGATGAAGAAGAAGAATACCACAAAATGAGTAATAAAGCCCAAGAATTCACAATGGCAGGAGAACAAGTGAAGAAGAAGAAATCCTTTGAAGAGCTCGTACCTTCTCATCTTCATGATTTTGCTGATGTATTCACTAAAGATGGACTAAACAAACTTCCCCCATCTAGGCCAGGAATCGACCATTGCATTGAAACGAAACCTGGATTCATTCCAAAATCATCGAAGATCTATCCATTATCAGAAAAAGAATGAGAAGCTGTCAAAGCATTTCTCGATGAACACATCCAGAAAGAATTCATCTCTGAATCAAAATCACCCCAAGCAAGCGGATTCTTCTTCGTAGGAAAGAAAGACAGCTCGTTACGTCCCTGTCAAGATTACCGATACATTAACGAGTGGACTATCCAAAACGCCTACCCTCTCCCGCTCATCCCCCCTCTCATCGCCAAACTCTGTAATGCCAAGTACTTCACCAAGATGGACGTTCGTTCTGGATATAACAACATCCTTATCCATCCAGAAGACTGTTGGAAAGCTGCATTTACCACTGAATATGGTCTCTATGAGCCGAACATCATGTTTTTCGGACTCTGTAATTCCCCCACAACATTCCAAGCTTACGTGAATCGCACTTTCCAACAGGAACTCAATGAAGGATGGTTGGTGATCTACATGGACGATATCCTCATTTTCTCCGACTCCCTCGATGAACATCAGAAATGAACCCGAAGGATCCTGGAAATCCTTAGGAATGAGAAACTCTTCCTGAAACCAGAGGAATGCCTCTTCGACGCCCAGGAAGTTGACTATCTTGGAATGATCATATGCCCTGGGCAAATTGCTATGGACCCAGCAAAGCTCAAAGGGATAGAAGAATGGCCGATACCAAGGACGGTCAAAGATGTTTGCTCATTCCTTGGATTCTGCAACTTTTACTGCCACTTCATATCCCACTACTCCGACATCGCCCGCCCCCTTGTAGATCTAACTAAGAAAACTGTTGCTTTTGAATGGTCCTCTTCCTGTGACAAAGCCTTCACCAGACTCAAAGCTTGTTTCCTATCCACTCCTGTTCTCTGAAACCCCGATCCCACGTGACAATTCGCCCTCACCACTGACACTTCCCTTGTTGCGACTGGAGCTGTCCTCCTTCAGACCAATGACAATGGTGTCTATCACCCTTGTGGATATCTATCACAATCCTTTAACCCTGCTGAATGCAATTATCAAATATACGACCAAGAACTCCTCACTGTTATCCGCGCATTGAAGAATTGGCATCACTACCTCAAGGGAAACCCTCACCCTGTTATCATCTTCACTGATCATAAGAACCTCCTTTATTTCTGTTCCTCTCAGAAGCTCACCTGCCGCCAAGCAAGATGGCAACTGACTCTTTCTGAATTTGATTTAGAATTTCATCACATACCTGGTAGTAAATTAGCAGCCCCTGATGCCCTTTCCCGACGACCCAACGACCTTTCTGATTCTATTGACAATACTGATATTATGCTTCTTCCTGATTCTCTTTTCGTTCGACTTATTGATACTGACTTCGAGAACGCTCTTAGATCCCCCGATCCTATCTCTGACCCCATTATCTCTATTGCAAACGATGCCCTTAATGGCCTTTGCCTTCCTCCTATGAAATCTTCCCTTTCTGATTGGCGCTTCACTGACAATATTTTGTACTATAAAGATTGAGCTTACGTACCTCCCCATCTCTGATCCCATATCCTTACCCTTCACCATGATCACCCTACCACTGGTCATCCCGGCCGCTTCAAGACTGAAGATCTGGTCAAACGAGATTACTGGTGGCCACAAATGGGTTCCTTCATCCGGAAGTATGTTGACGGCTGTGCTGTTTGCCAACAAATGAAATCCAATATGCACCCTGTCACACCTCCCCTAAAACCCATCCCTTCTTCAGCCATGCACCCCTTCTTGCAGATCTCCGTCGACCTTATCACCGACCTCCCCAAGTCCGCCGGCTTCGATTCTATCATGGTTGTGGTAGACCATGGTCTTACGAAGGGGGTAATTCTATCTCCCTGCAAGAAAACCATCACTTCTGAAGGGATTACCCAACTTTTCTTCAAGAAAGTCTTCCTCAGATTCAGACTCCATGACAAACTCATCTCTGACCGTGGTCTGCAATTTGCATCCAAATTCTCAAAAGAACTCGGAAGACTCCTTGACTACAAAGTAGCCCTATCAACTGCCTACCACCCCCAGACAGATGGCCAGACCGAATGCCTGAACCAAGAACTCGAAACCTATCTCCGCATCTACTGCCGCTCTGCGCCCACTAATTGGGTGAAACATCTCCCTATGGCTGAATTTGTCCACAACCACCAAAAACACAACTCACAAAACACCTCCCCTTTCTTCCTCATGATGAACTATGAACCCCAAGGAATTCCATTCGCATTCCCACCATCTGCCATCCCTGCATCAGAAGAATGCGTCACTTACCTCCAGAAGATCCGAGAAGAAGCCCTTGCCTGTCACAATATCGCTAGACAGCGAATGGCAGAACACTCGCACGGAAAGAAGTATGAACCCTGGAAAGTTGGAGATAAGGTTTGGCTATCAGCTGCGCACCTCATGACTCATCTCCCATCAAAGAAGCTTGTGCCGAAGCGATATGGACCTTTCCTGATCTCCGCCGTTCTTTGCCCTATCACTTTCCAACTCCACCTCCCAGAACAGTGGAAAGTTCACTCCATGTTCCATGCTTCTGAACTATCGTCCTATCAGGAAACTGAAATCCACGGCCCCAAACTTCCCTGAACCACCCCCTGATGTTGTTAATGGCGAAGAAGAATATGAAGTTGACACTATTCTGGCTCACAAAGGACAGAAAGGGAAACACCACTACCTCGTGTCATGGAAGGGTTACTCCTCTGCAGATAACACCTGGCTTCCTGAAGACACCTTAGAAAATGCCCCCAAAATCCTCCAGAACTATAAGAAACAACTCAAAATCTCTCGTCTCCTCATCCCAGAAACCAACTGAACAAATCATGTCGTCCACCACCCTGTCCTCACCCTCTACTACATCTCCTACTTCCTCTGCTCACTCCTCCAACTACCCCGCCCCCTTTGAACAACAAGACCATCTCACCCTCTTTGAAGCTGCCCTCGTCAGCACCCAACATGCTTCAGAAGTAGAAAAGATCTTTATTGAATGAAAAGACTATAACGCCCTTTACCTACTTTCCATCTTCCGTGCTGCTCATTCTATTGAAGAAACCCTCCCTCATATCAATCACTCCGATGCTGTCAATCAGCTACGCTACCTTCAGGTGCAAAATCAAGTCAACTGTATCCCTCCTCTTTCCCGACACTTTCCATGGCGATGTAGAGAGAGTTATCCACATCGTCGCTGAACGAATAGCTACCACTGTGGCTACCCCTCCGTCTCCTTATATCCCTCCCACTGTACCTTCGACTACTCCATCTCCCATTGTGTCCTCTCCAACCTCGTCGCCCAGCAAGCCAGCCACAATGAGCACTCGTCGTAGACCACCTCCTAAGCAAACCATCCTCTCCATCGGTCTTTCCAAACCAGCTTTAAACTACCAAGATCATTGTTCTACTGCAGAGTTTGAGTCACCACAAGCCCCCATCCCTGTCCCAAAACCCGACTCTTGACCCCACATTCGAGAACATCGTGTGTTGCAACTGTAAACAAATTGGCCACCACCATAAACGTTGCCCCACTTATCAATGCAGAGTCTGTCTTACGGATGCTCCTGACCATCTCTCCCCATATTGTCCTTCTCTCCATGGACAAAAGATCTTTGCGCTGTGTAAAATGGATACCAATACTCCTGGGTTTTATGATGCCCTGAGACAATGGGAGGCTGACGAAGGTGAGAAGCTTTCCCGCGATTTGGATAACTTTGCTAACACTGACACCAACCCAATCTACTATGAGGACGCGAAGCTTGAGAGCTGTTGAAGTCAGAGACTTCAACGATATGAAGGGGGTAATGTTACAAGAGCGCTGGCACCCTATTCATTTTTCTTTCATCACATGACTGCTTACTTTGCTTACTCATTGCAACCGATATTCACATGACAAAGTATCATGAACATTCCACGATATTCCACATCCTTCTATCATACAATTCCTCTTTTCCTTTCCTGTACTTTTACTAGCTATGCCTTCCTTTCTTGTCTTGGTCTGTGCGCACTCACTTACCTATATAAACCCTTGTGTACTCTGTATTTTCTCCTTAACTTGAATCTACTAGGTTTTATCCGATAGAACCAATGATCTGATCTAGCGAGTCCCTCGAAACTTGACTAGCCTTGACACTTGATCTGATCTGATGAGTCCTACGAAACTCAGTCAGCCTTGAACCCTGAAATGCTGTTGCTTTGTTCGTCCTTTATTGGAGAGCAACAGAAGAACTATCCTAGTCATAACAGCTACTAGCCAAAATATGACTCATCACACATACACAACATTGAATAGGCAGCGGGTTTGTCATTATTTATTATTCTTTTGATGTCATTTGTAAAAATGCTACACTTGTCCAATGCTTGTCAGTAGTCTGGAGGATGCAATGTTACTAATGCCTATGACCAACACCACACTTCCTGTCATCTCCCAACACCTATCTCTTATTGGCTCCCACTGGCTCATAATAACACCTTCTGCCTCCAGATGCCTCTCACTATCTTTTGCTCAACTTCCTGGATTCTGTCTTTCTTCCAGCAGCACTTCTGGACAAGGAACCAGGTCATGTATGTATATTGACTACTATCTTGTGATGCTCACTGTTTTCAGAGCTACAATGTCATGCTGCATTAGTAGCCAGGTACTGGGTATTGTCAGCAGGAGTGGGTGCTAGGACAGAGGTGCTGGTGTGAATAGGTGGGCAGGCAGCACATTTTTATAGCTTTTTATATTGTTTTGTGTCACTCAAAATGGATTGTTTTCCATTGATTTGTGTCACTACTGCCTGACAACTAGTGAATGCAAGCAATCTATTAAAATCTATGGAAATGTAACTACACATTATTTACTCAAGTAGCATCTGCTAGCATTGCTATGAGTCATTTGAGAATCAATGGAGTGCACCATTTGTCAACACTCATCAATGAATATCAAACTTTTCAGACTCCATTGATGTCCATCAATCCCTGTCAGCTGGTGTCTGTCCAATTCTTACTGGGGCTGAATGTTGAATGTTTGGGTGTTAATTTGATCAAGGTCGATAACACAGTGTTCCAGCCAAGTGGCTGGAGAGTGCCACCAAGCAGTCCCAAATAAGGATTAGTAAGAGTATGCAAGTGTGGGCAATCAGTGCTGTACCTGTGTTTAAACAACAAATGACAATGTCATTTTAGAATTGAGCATTCCTATCAACTAGGGGTTGGCATTGCCAACTTACATAAACCTTGCTCTGCCTTTTTTTTGTAATTATTATAATTGGACAAAATTTACCTTGTTGAAGGTAAGTTTTGTACTTGTTCATCTACAGGTTAACTTCAACATCTAATTCTGTACATACTGGATGTTCCAGTGTTTCATGAATCATATTGGCACATGGTCCCTCCTCATCTTCCCTAGGCAGACCTTAGACAAATGAATACACTTCTCAATGTCCAGTTCAGCCTAAATGTGAGTCTCATAGACTTGGGTTGCATATGTAAGTTAGCTATGATGTGCATAGCTAGAGGTGATATAAGTGCAAAGGGGGTAGATAGACTGCTGAATGAAGATAATAGTTTCAGTTAGCTTCAAAGGAGGACAATGGATATGACAATGATTGTGATTCAATAAGAGAGAGTGAGCGCATTATAATGACAATAAGAAAAAATAAGGAAACTGAGTTCTTTGAGAGGTTCTTCTGGGGGAATCTATGATTCTATTCTGCTCATCATTAGGAATGTACATGGGCTACTTATACTGTAGGATGACAAAGGGTCATCCTGGAATAGTTAAATGCAAGGACTTGGTGTACAATTGGTAAGAATGGTAGCTGAAGGGAGTGGCATTGTATTTATATAAGGGTTGTTGACAGGGTGAAGACGGTGATGTTGCAAATGGAGGAATAGTGACAAAAGGAAGGGTTCAGTGAGTGAAACAAATTGAAAAAGTAGGTACTAATGAAGGGGTCAGGTATTGTACTTGAAAAATGGTCCAAGCATTGACATTGTGGTGGCAGTGAGTGTCAGCATATTCTGGCAGTAAATGACTGGTAATCCTTACACATATCACATGGATTGACTTTACTTGTTGGGATAATTCCAGCTTCCAACTTTCTTCCTTACTTTTTTTTTGGGTTTGGGGGCTTTTTTTGCATTTTGGTGTCATTCTGATCTTTTTTAAGTTTCTGTGTACACTGGCTAACTAAGCTTGCTCCCCTTTGATTTTCATGTTTCTCTTGTCTGTACTTCTTCTGCACTGCAAAAGGGTTTGGGTGCTAGTCTTTATATTCTGTTTGTATTTAGGTGCCACATCTCAATGTCTTTTATTTTGTCCTGCAGTTAAACGTATCTGCTCCTGCTGCATGGTTTGTTGACTGTGGACAGTGTGGGAATTTGTGCAGGTCACTGCACAAATTCCCACCCACCAGTTAAAGCATGTGCATGAGCAAGTGACCCAAGTGCTTCAAAACTGGGCTTGATGGGGAAAAGGTATTTCCAGTTTGAAGCAGCATACCTTGAGCAGACATGAAATGCTGACCTTGTATAGCATAGAATTTTCCAATGGCATGATAGATTCCTAACATGTGCAGAGTTTTGATTGGAACAGCTGTATGGAAGAATTATGGACAAACGCACTGTGACCCATAGTGCTCAGCCCCACCATATCATCAGCTCCTGTAACAAACCTTTTCTCCAGTTTATCATAGCAAGTAATATTGAGCCATGAATCCCATGATGCTGCAGAGAGTGAGTGACAACCTTGATTCATGTGTGAGAGATTCAATATTTTCCTTATCTAGAATCAGACGTCAATGCAAGTTGACCTTAGGGAAAGTGCTGCCCTGAGTTGACATCAAGTGCAATATTTTCAACTCTCCATGTCTGCAACTACTTCAGGTTCAATCCTATGATATGAAACCCCCAATTTTCTTTGTTAGGGATAACTATGATGTGAGGGTCAAGCTGGAACTCGGCAAATGCACCATGGATGTAGGTACTGATTTCATTCAGCATCTCTTCCCCAGTTCCAAGGTCTTAGCTGAGTCTAAAGGGATCTGCACTTGGAAGTAAGCTTTTGTTTCCTGGTCAAAACACCAATGTGACTAACTTGGTGATTTAGTGATCTCATAACAGCCTTTGAGGCACAGCACCCTCCACTATACAATAAAAATGAGCAAAGATGGAAAAATATCCCAGACCTCTGTTGCTGGATGGAAAATGTAGAGGTGGAAATGGCGGCTTTCCTCAATAAAATTGCAGCGGTGTGCAGTCACATATTGGGAGTGAGGCCCACTTGATTTTGGACTGCAGCTTACAGTACATCTTTGCTTCTCAGCCATGGTGCAAAGAGGAAGCCTGACCTAATACTGCTGAGTGATCTGGTGGCAGACTGGAGATGCATGTGATCAGTTGGGGGGATGAAATCATAAAAGTTGGAAAAGATGAAGGTAGATATCTTCAATCAGCTTGCTTGTGAGTTCCAGCATCTGCAATATGTTTCCAAACTAATGTGTCTCTTCCTACAGCTAAGACATCAATTATTTTTGCATCGCAGGACAACTGAGAATTTGTCTTCAGCTTGGGGTTCATCCAGGATGGTCTAGAGCTATTTAAAGTCGACAGAGGTGTTATATGAGGCTACATGAGCATCCTTGGAATGCAGACTTAGCAAGAACCCTGGTGACTATGACCTTCAAAATCTTATTGACTATCTTCATCTCCAATGGCATTGTTGGTTGAGGCACCTGCATTTTGTGTGTCAAAGATGTCATCACAGGCGACCAGTTCATTATGAAGGACACCTGGCATGATCCCAAGAGATGCCTCACTGAGGGCCAAATTCTTCAAGCACTCAAGGGGATCACAAATATACCTGTGTTCATCGCAGAAGTTGTCATTTTCACAGTATTGCTGCTCTTGATTGTTGGTTTTGTGAAGAATTATGCTTGATTGTGCGAGGGGTGGCATAGAGTGTCTACAACATGAGCTTGCTACTGGGACATTTGACGACTGCATGCATCTCTGGCTCCAGACAAAGGCATTCAATGCTAAGCTTGTCAAATTTTGGTTGAATAATTGGTCTAGTAAATACACATATCAATCCTTATGGTAGTTTTCAACCAATGTCATGTCTTTGAAACTTTGAAATTTGCTATATCACTTGATTGGCTACTATAATAGCTATTATGACAAATAGTCAAACCTTATAGGTCTATATAGGTCTATAATTGCTCATAAAGTTACATAAAGTCAGGGTTCTCTCGTATAGCTCTATATAGCCAAAGTGTTTTTCTTGATGTGGACAGATGACAGATGGACATCAGGCAATGTTTCATGAAGGATGGATGGTACAGAAAGCCACCTATAAGGTCCTCGATATTCATGGGATACAGGCCTACAGTGGAGACATTCCCCACACTGTGTGCCACATCCTAACCCACTACACATACATATTTAATATTCAGTGCCACATATACGGCTCATCTTCCAATGGCACTGTCAACTCTACCACTTTCCACATTGACTGGCAACTCTACTCTGCAAGAAAGGCACCAAGACCAGAAAATGAACCAAAAACATCACAAAACTGAAGAAAAAAAAAGGATTAGCCCTTTAGTATGTCTATCATGCCTTACATCACCCAGATTCAGTCTTCCATGGTCACACTTGGTGGCCATTTCTCTCCCAAGCCTTCACTGCATCTCTTGCTGCTCTTTCTTATTTGTATCACTATCTGTCTTGCAGCTTGCAAATAAAATGTGTCTGAGTCCCCCAGGCATGGAGCTGGGGAACTCCATTTGCCTATCTACTGTGAGACTTCAACCTAGCATAAATTGATTCAAGGTCTTACATTGAGACATATATGCTTTGGGCAGCATATATTGACATATGTGCTTCAGGCTCTTTTGTTGATGTACAACAAGGATTAGGAAGACTACATACATGAAAATATTTAGGTAGCTACAACAAGGATTAGAATTCCTCTCATGTGAAGGTTTAGCCAACACAGCTGTGGACCCATTAGGCAATGGAAAGGGTCTGTGTAGGTAACTTATGACAGAGTGACCATAAGGTCAAGTTGACATTGACAATGACATTTTAGAATTGACCAAGCCTTTTGCCCATGGAAAGTCATCCAGTAAACTTTGCAAGGTCCCTGACACCCATGCTTAGTGGGTAGGGTTCTTTCAGATAAATTCATTCAGGCACCTGTACCATTTACTGCGGGAATAGTTTATGTAATATAACTGTACAGTCCTATTTGCTAATGTTGTGTCTCAGTTCTTGTCCAGAACATACAGTTGACATTAGTAAATTTTCTTGCTTTCCTTCTTGCACCTTCATCAAGGTTCACCTCAGTGCTACTTACATGTGGCCTTGTTTGTCACTGATTGGTGGTTCATCAGATGTCTGCTTTTCTCTTGAAGCAGTCCTCCCAAGTGCCTCACATACTTGATGAGGCAGCTTGTCTGCTGCACAACATTTATCATGTCGTTGAATCTTACCCGCTATATTATGATCCTCTCTATTATCCTGAATACTATTCCTCTGTCTTTGCCTCTATCAAGAACTTCTGTCATTGGTTGCAGTCCTCACTCATGTCTCATGTGGCTATATGTGTGATGTGTTGTCCCTTATCTCAATCTGTGTCTGTGTTTTTTGATGGAGTTGTGCTCATGATCCAAGTTAGCAATTATTTCATGACCTTTGGACATGTGCATTTTGAAAGTCTGTTCTACACTCATTGCAGTGTGTTTTCCTGCTGTGCCTCACTTGTAGCTGCTGGTGATCACTGTTTGCCTACTGCTGCCTTGTGCATTGCACTCAGGCTTCACAATCCCACTAATGGGGAGCATGTCAGCTGGCCGAGAAATGAGGCCGAGCTGGTATGCTCCCTATGCATCAGTTATGATATATATTATGATGCAAATCTTAGTTCAGGCTGTTAAGATAGGCGTCATCCAAATACATGTAGATCACATGACTTTTCATGACATTTGCATTATAATGCCTAAGGATGTCTGTAGAGACACTTTTAAGAGAAACTTTTAAGAGAATCTGTTCCATCAGATTGTTCACATGCATGGTATGGGCAATCTGATGGAACAGAATTCTTTATTTCACATTTGTGAATGAGTAGTAGTAATATGGTTTAGGTTCTGAGCAGTACGACGAGATACAAGTTAAGCAGTAGTGGTAGTTCACACAATAGGAGTGTGTGGCAGCAACTGTTATTTCATTGGAAATACTGACACTATTTACTATGTTATTTCCCCGCCACTTGGATATCTCTGATACTCCACCAATTGGTGCATGAGCCATGTCATCTGATTGTTCGCACATATCATGCTTCACAACACTCCCCCTCAATCTGAGGACATGCCTAGCATTTCAGAGAGGTTTTGATGTGAAGGTTTTGATAGTGGTTTGGTGAGTACATCCGCTATCATTCTTTCTGTATGACAATAGACATTTTTAATTACTTTCTTGCAAATCTTGTTTCTGATGTAGTGATTTTTCACATCAAAATGCTTAGATCTCACGTGATATTGAGGGTCATGTGCAATCGCTAACGCAGCCATATTATCTCCATAGAGAATTGTTGGCTCTTTTTGTGTCAGGTTTAAATCTTCGAAAAGATATCAGAGCCATACTGCCTCCCTCGTGGCATGTGCCATCACAGCATATTCTGCTTCTGTCAATGATAGTGAGACCGTGTTTTGCTTCTTTGAGCTCCAGGTAATAGCTCCTCCATTTAATTTGAAGACATATCCTGATACTGAAATTCTGTCTCGAATGTCATTAGTGTAATCTGCATCTGACCACCTATCAAATTTGATTGTGTCTATGCTCATAGCACTTTGTCCTTGGTATCTTATTCCAAGGTTTCACATCCCTGCCAAGTACCTCAATACTTGTTTCACAGCTGACCAATGTGCTAGTCCAGGATTCAATGCAAATGAGCTGAGTCTTTGTATTGCATATGATATATCGGGATGTGTCACCACTGCTAAATGCATCAAGGACCCAATCAGCGATGCATGACTATTGCTACGATTGCCTTTGACATCAGTATCCTCTTTTTCAAGTATCACTTTGGATCCATTGGCATTCCAACTGTGTTACAGTTCTGAAGATCTTGTTTTGCCAGAATCAAGTCAATGTATTGTGCTTGCAATAACTTGATTGACTTGCACAATTTCGATTTATCCTGATTCCGACAATCTTTTTAGGTTCTCCAAGGTCTGTGACTTCCAGTATTTCTTTTAGCTGTGCCTTCAGTTGATTCATTAAATCAGCACCATTTGCGAATAGTAATAGGTTGTCAACCCATACTGTAATAATCTTGGTGCCTGATTTGGTTTTTCTAATGTAGATGCATGGATCCGACTTGGTGTGTTTAAATCCAATTCTAGTTAGGTGACTATTCAGTTCAATGTTCCACTCATGTCCAGACTGTTTTAGCCCATAGAGGGTTTTACGAAGTCTGCATACTCATCCCATCCCATTGCTGTACCCCTCCGGCTGTACCATGTACACTTCTTCAGTTAGAATACCATTGAGGTATGCACCCTTTACATCCATCTGCTCGATCTCCCAATCTAGGGCTGCTGTGGCAGACATAGTCAATCATATCAACTCTAGATGCACAACAGGTGCAAATGTGTCTCTATAATCCATACTGGGTATTTGTGAGTATCCCTTTGCTACCAACCTGGCTTTATATTTGACGATCTCGCCCTCTTTATTAGTTTTCTTCACCAGGACCCATTTATTTCCTACAAGTGTCCTGTTTTCGGGAGAGTCCACTAATTCCCAAGTACCCATTTTGTTTAGTTGGGTAAGTTCTGCTTTTATCGCTTCTTCCCATTTTGGCCAGTCTGATGACACCTTTGCTTCTTTAAGGTTCTTTGGCTCATTGGGATCCATATGTCCCCCTTCTACCATGACAATGATTCATCATCTCTGACTTCATATACTTTAGGTTCAATATTCTCATCTTTGTCAAAGTTCAGTCTATCTTTAGCCAACCATTTGTCACTTGGATCATTTAATCTGTGGTAATCCTGTCTAACCATCTTTCTCTTCGTTCTTCTGGGCAAATTTTCTTCATCTTGTGGTTCCTTCCACTTTCATTTTACAGATTCATTCTCTGATTGTTTGGAACCATTGCTAAGTATGTACTCTTCTTCTTGCCGGTTTTCACTGGAGTGGTTTGCAGGTAGCCACACATCAGCTCCCCCTGATGGCTGTGTGTCTGCACTCTCTGCCTCCTCCTTGTGCTGTCCATTAGGCTCTATCACAGAGGAATCTACCAGTGAGGGCAGGAATTTATAATTTCTACTCACACAGATTTGACATGTTGTGGCATCATAGTAACAGATTGCTTTTGGTCTGTCCACAAAGCCAACAAATATATATTTTACTGACCATTGACTCGTCTTAGATTGCCTGGCACTTTCCTGGAGTACATAAACAGGAGCACTGAACTCTTGCAAATGAGACATGTCAGGTTTCTTTCCACTCCATACTTCTTTGGGGGTCGCACTCTCTAGTGCTCAGGTTGGCGCCCAATTTCTCATGTAAGCAGCATATGAGACCACTTCTGCCCATAGAAACTCTGGTAAGTTCTTTTCTGTAATCATTGCTCATGCTAACTCCATCAATGTTTGATTTTGTCTTTCAGAGACACCATTTTGTTGCGGTGAGTAAGGAGCTGTTGTCTGCAACTCTATTCCTCAATTCTTACACCATGTCATCAGATCTTTATTTATATACTCTGTACCATTATCCACCCAAATTTTCTTTGGTGGATCTGGACAGTTTCTTTCAAGGTAAGATATATATGGCTGCACTTTTGCAGCTGTCTCACTCTTTTGTTTCATGAACTCGATGCTGCATCTTCGAGAGCAGTCATTGATAAAGGAAATATAGTAGTGAGTGCTCCCAATAGATCAGACTCGTGCTGGCCCCCAAACATCACTATGGGTCAGTTCTCCTGTCTTCTTTGATCTATGGTCTGATACTTCCAGAAAGGGTTCTTGAATTTGCTTGGCACAGATACACACCTTGCATTCAAAAATAGGTACAACATCACTAACATTGAACCCTTCTACTAACTGGTCTTTTTGTAGCTTTTTTAATCCTGTAAGGGCTACATGTCCATATCATTTGTGCCATGTGAGCCAGCCAGCAGCTGGTCTGTCTCATACAGTATGTACTCTGTTTATTGGCCTTAATTTCGCTTTAATGTTTAATTTATATAGGCCTTGTTCTATGTTGCCAGCAGCTACTTGTTTTCCCCCTTTCACATATAAGGTGACCTTTCTGCTGCCAATTTTAGCACTTCCCCCATCTTTACCGAGCTGACTAAGGGAGACTAAATTGTTGGATGCACTAGGTACATATAGTACATTTTTAAAATGAAAGATAATCTTTTGTTTGCCTAGGAGACTCTCAAGCTCAACTGTACCTCATCCCTTAACTTCAAGATGCTCATTTCCAATGCCTGTAATTTCGGACTTTTGTGGGACATAATCTGTGAGTGCAGTTCAAACTTTGGTTATATGCGAGGTGGTTCCTGAATCAGCAAACCACTCATACCAAATGACAGGATCATCTTTTTCGTCCATAACATTATCATTCTTGGCCATGAATGCTACATTGAGTTGCTCTTCTTTGATTTCCATGGTCATGACATCACTGTTCTTGGGATTGTGCACTTGGTAAATGCACCCACGAGTCTGACATGCCTAGGAGGATGGCCCAGCATGACAGCCACCAGTATTCCCCCAACACGCTGTGGTCTCATGGCCAAAGTTGCCGCATGATTCACACTTCAGCTTTCCCTTCCAGTAACACCTTGTGGTGGGATGGTTTTGCCTCCCACAGATAGAACATTTCAGACAAATAGTAGGAATATTCTTTTTGGACTTCTCTACCTTGCATTTCTTTCCACGCTCAGTATTTTTAGCATAGAAGCCCTTGTCTTTAACCAGTGTGGGGAATGTACCCACTGTAGGCCTGTATCCTGTGATTATTGAGGACCTTACAGCTGATTGTCTGTACCTCCTGTCCTTCATACGATGCCCGTCTGTCTCATCCATGGCATCCATTTTACATCTGTCCATGTCACCCGTCCCATCCATTATATATCCATCACCCATCTGTCATATGTCTGTTGTATGTTCCATCCATCCCATCCATGTCACCCATCCCATCCGTTATATATCCATCACCTGTCTGTCATATGTCCATCATACATTCCATCTGTCCCATCTGTTATACATCCATCATCCATCACCCATCCGTCATACATCTGCCATATGTCCTGTCTGTTATACATCCATCATCCATTCTATCCGTTACTGTTATCCGTACATATCATCTGTTCCCCATCCATCCCATCTGTTCCCCATCTGTTCCATCTGCGTCACCCATCCATCACACAGAACACCCACAGACCAACTGTATTCCCTTTTCCTAGCTCCTGGACCGTTCTGTCCTGTCCTGTCCAATGTCCGTCCTTGCTGGTGAGTGTCTCCTATGTTTGATATACTACTAACACATCAATATCCCTTACGATATGCACATGCACTCTTCCATAGTCAAAGCGGACCCCCATCGCATGATCCAGACCCAGTTGTATTAACTTAGGGTTCATTGGATCGCATTCCTATATAGATAGAATAAAACTACTTATGATATTTTTACCTTTTGATAGCCATCCCATCACTTCCTCTTAGAGAGTACTTCTCTAGTACTCTGCTCGCTGTTTTCTATACTCTGAATCCACTGTTGACTGAATCTGAGTCGCATGTCCATCCATCCATCTATCCATCCATCCATCATCCATCTGACTTGGAGCAAGTACCAGTCGTAAACTTGGTCCGACTTCACCCAGTCTTCATTGTATAGGCTCATAGTCCATTTCTCTTCTTGTTGTTTCATCCATGTGCTGTCTGTGTTTGACCCGCTTTTCTTGCGCATTGTTCCCATGCCCGTCTGCACTTTCTGCATTTGCAGATTCCTCATCCTATCAAGGATAGGATCAACTCAGGTCATTAGACAGAGTCTAGTCTTTACTTCTCCTTGCATTTTATTGAGGATCACTGCCCAGTAGCAATCCCCTTGGGACAAGTATAATCCTTGCACCCTAGGAACATATTGACTATACCTAGCAAGCTATTTTCCTCATCCACACTGGGTGAGTTATCCTTTAGTTGTACTCATCAATGATCAACAAGATAAGTTCCTGAGACATTACTCCTTTTGCAGTTGCATCAGTATGAGTTCCGAGGTACAACGCAGTGAAAGGGTCCCAAGAATCAGGTAGGGACATTATGAGTAAAGACTTGAAGTCTCCCTCAGTGATTTTGTGTCCCATCTGATGGATTCTAGCCTGCAGTTTCCTCATATCATTGACATGTTCAGGAATATTAGCACCATCATCTGCATGCATAGCATAAAGAGCACACTTAGCAGTGGTGATGCTTTGCTGTCCTTGAACCTGATGAATGTACATAAGGTTGGTCCACATTTGCTCAGCTGATAGCACTTCCATCACATGAATCATTTGATCATTGCTGACATTGATCATGATCAGGGTCTGTGCCACATGGTCAAGCTTATTCTACATCACTAGCTCATCTGGGGCCACACTCGGATCTGGTTTCTTGCTTGTTCCATTGACATGACCATACACGCCATGGAGATTTAGGAGGGCTGTCATACAAGCCTTCCACAGAATCCAATGAGTCTCCTTTAGTGCTTCAATCTTGTATGATGACAAAGCTCCGAGGTTAATCTTTCGTGGCTTCTGTCCCTGAGCTGTGGGTGATTGGATGACATGACCCGGAGTTGTTCCTTGGGTAGGGTTGGATGACGTTTTGACTGATAGTAATACAAAAACAACAAGATATTTTATTTGCTTGCCTAGATGCATAAAGCAGGGCTCATAACCTAATATGGTTTAGGTTCTGAGCAGTATGACAAGATACAAGTTAAGCAGTAGTGGTAGTTCACACAATAGAAGTGCAAAGTGGCAACTGTTATTTCATTGGAAATACTGATGCTATTTACTATGTTATTTCCCTGCCACTTGGATATCTCCAATACTCCACCAATCGGTGCATGAGCCATGTCGTCTGATTGCTCACACATATCATGCTTCACAACAAGTAGTCTTTATAGTGATTGAGGTACTTCTGCCTTGTTACATTGTGGCTGTACAGTGTGACAGCAGTGTCGATGCACCAACAACTTGGCGTCACCAACACCATTATGCCTTGCAAAAGGCCTTCTCAAATTGCAAATTTTAAAGCCTACAATTACAGCAGCCAGAAGAAGAGAAAGTTAAGCCACACAAGCCATGAGAATGTAAGAAAACATTGATTTTCATTGTAATGTCCTTTAGTCTTTGGACTCAGTTCCACTGCTTGCCATTTGCCAGTGAGTCCCTATTTATGAATCTTGATTCCAAGATGGCAGTGTGCTGACACTATGCAGTTTTCCACTCACTTGTTGAGATTCATGGACACCTATAGAAAAGGACTTGATGGTAAGCAAGCAGCATGGGCCTCAAAGAAGCACCATGGTCATCAAACTTTACCTGAAGCAATTATGCAAGATTTGACAGATAGATGCTGGTTTGGTTGGCAACATTCATTAAATTCATACTGTCCCTACTGTATGACTCAGAATCTTGTCCCAAAACATCTATGGACACTTATGTCAAGAAATGCACAGTAGCACTCAAACAAGGTCACACAATGTAACAGAACATCACAAAAATGTCACATCATGTGATGTAGATGAGTTTGGATGATGCCTATCTTATGCATGATGGAATGTTGGCGCTACAGCCCAGCCACATCAGAAAAATATCATGTGTCCCTACTACCCATAGGTGTCGGGGACTGGCATGGCCGAGCACCACTATGATATAACTTACCAGTGTTTGAAGTTCCAGTGGCAGGCCATTGGCTGACCAGGAAAGAAGACATGGCAGTTGGCAGCACCATGTCCATGGCTATGGCTTTTTCTCACCACATGACAGATGGATACTGCACTGTGATTGGCTGATTGGATCAAAGCAAATTACACTGTACTACACATCATATCATTGAAACTTTGCTCATCCTCTTCACCTTCTGCATCCAATTCGACAAGCTCATAAAACTCTAGCTCATCATCAAGGGATCTCATGCCTATCCTCTCTGTCAAGTTTGTCCAGGTATCATCCAAGAAATTGAATAGTTGTTGTAGTGTGATTTGTTCAAACTGAGATGTGAATGTGTCTGTTGGATCTTCAACGTTGTCCAATGCCAATTGGTGACTGAGGGCTTCGGCAATGGAATTTAATGAGTTTTCATTGACAATGGAATCAAATTCACTGGTATCAGGCATGATTTCAGATACAATTTTGTCAGTCGGAGAAGTTGATATGTCCTTATTCTGATGGGGGAGTGGGTTGGGAATGATATGCCTGGGACAATGAAGGTGATCTTTCACTCTTCCCCTGCAAGTGTATTTGTCTTGTAAGTGTAACCTAAGCTCAGCAAGATCGAGCATTTTTGTGAGCCCAAGGTGTGACCATAACTTGGTAAGAATCATACCAAAAAGGCTGAACAGCTGTTCACAAGATGCAGAGTTTGTGCAGATAGAGAAAATGCGCTGTGCAATCATTTGCAGTGGTGATAGTGGCTGATTCTGAAAATGAATGCCTTCATACATTCACAGAGGATCTGGTCATTCACACTGCATAAAAAATTTATTATATAAATCAAATGGATGAAGAATGAAATAACCTGCGCTTCAGCAGCATTCTGTTCACCTACAGCCCACTCAGAAAACCCCTCATAATTGCCACAATCCTGCAGATAGTCAAGGATTTCTTGACGAAGTGATTCTGGGGGTGGCGAGGAATAAAATTGTTGCCAAAGTTTGAGCAATGAGGAGGTGATGCCAGCTATGGTGAATTGTTGAATCTGTGCAAATGGCTTGGCCTTATAGAGGGGGTTGAGAATTACAGCAGTAATGAAAACTGTTTGATCACTCTTGCTCCAGTGCTTTTCAAGTGAGTCGATGATTACATGAATCCCGATTTCGTCATCAGTAGAAGTTGCCCCAGTTGATAAGTTGAGATATCTGGACATCAGATATCCCAGGATAATCAGGACTTTGTCTAATTGGCAATGTGCAGCCTGAGCAAATTTTATGGCCATGGCAAGTGGCCCAATATGAGTAATCATTCTGACAGGAAAATGGTCATCATGTCAATATGAGACAACACAAATTGAGTGCAGCAAGTACTTGGCCAAAGTATGCCACATCAAAGGTTCTTTGATCAATTCTAACATCTGCTTTGCTTTTTGGCGGGATGCAGCATCACCTGTGACTATTTTTGCATCACCAGTATCACAGTCCCTTTCTTGCTTCACAAGGATCTCCAGCATGGTCCTCAAATCGAGCAGATGCCTGAATGCTAAATAGTGTGCTGTCCATCATGTCAGCACTGCATGGATCACACCAAGAACCCATTGTGTCTGAGATGGGTTTGCAAGATTGAGAGCCTTCTGGACATCCCTGAGCATGGCCAGGACCATTGTCTTGCTCCGAAGCCAAGCAATGAGATTGGTGGCCTTCTTTGTGTACTGTAGGAACTGTGATGTTGATGGAACCTTGTAGTAATCACCAACAACTAGATTTTTCTGGAAGATTGAACTGAGATTTCAAGAACATGATATGGTGTAATATTCTCACTTGATGGGCAAAACAGTCAGGGGCAACAAACCATGGAAATTCAGCAACAATTCTTTTCCTTGCTGCTCTGGATTCCCCCGAAGCATCTGATGTGATCACTACGATCATGGCTTTCCATTTACCCTCGACCTCCTTGATCACATCAAGGATAAGAATTTTGAGATGGTCAGCTGTTTCCGATCTGAAGAGACATCTGTCACACAAACAGTATGCACCTGCCAGACACTTCTGAGAATACTATCAAACACATATTGTGAGGCATATACTTCTCATTTCGAAGTTGTTATCATAAATGCAATCAAATGACGGAAATTTACTCCAGTCCAGCCATCAGTTTGCAATGTAGCATACTGATCTTGACTCCTGCTGATGGCTGCATTCTGATGTTTTTCTACTTCATGTGGTATAATCCAATGAGATAGTTGGTAGCTCGAAACATGTGATGCTGAAGGTAACATCTCATTGAGAAAATCACAAACTGCTTGATTTTCTACCCAGTTAGAAGGAAACCCACATGAAGCTGTGATATTTGCAAGGTGGGTCTCAAAGTGCTGGTGTGTAACATTTGACCATTGTTGAGCTTGTGTGGGAAGACTCGGTGCCCCACTATATGCCTTGGATGCTGTTTGCACTTGTTTCTACTAGGAACAGATGGTGGTGGATCTAGCAGGAGTGATGTAGGGCTGCTAGATGTGCTATGCAGAAATGACAGTGGAAATCTGGGTGAGCCAGATGCTGATGATAAGGTAGATAGTGGAGTATCAGATCATGAGTAGCTGAAAGATGATGATCAAGTGTGTTGCGGTGCCAAGGCTTGCAAATAGGTTGGTGTCAGGGCTTTCCAATTAGTACCAGGGATCATGGGAATTATCCCTGATCCACTGGTCAAAGGATTAGAAAGAGAATTCACTGAAAATGGGGGAGGGACACCAGATTGGTATGAAGACATATCTGCACTATGAAAGTAAGGGTCTCATGTCTGTGGCGGGAGACTGATATTTTGCTGTGGGGGACTGTTTAGGTTGATAGTGTTACTGCAACTGGTACCTCTGATTCAGTTTCGTGCAACACACACTCCATATGCCTGTTCACACACATCATCTGGCTGTCTCAGGCAATTCTTTAGATGAGTGCACATGGTCTCCTGTCATCCTTGAAGCCATGAACAATGACTGTGACCATGTCCCCTCTTTTCATGTGCCCACACTGTATGATATGAGCTAAAAATTCACAATAATCAGATAAGAACACACTCAATGCTATGATCTGGTCTTGTGTTCAAAGTTCATGAATCTGCCCCTGTTAAATTGCTTCTCAATCACGTTGCTGCTCATTGATGATCCATGCAGTCCAACATGGCTTGCACATCACCTGTGGATGTCGTTCTTTGATATTTACATATGAGTCTTGGGCCTTCTGAGCATATGAGGGGTGGATATCAAACAATTTCCACCACCATCCTTCATCATCACAATGCCTCATTGGAGGCATTTGAACAGGTAGTACAAGAAGATTTCGGTCACAATCTTGGAACATCAGCTCACTTCTCATATTAGAATCAAACCATGTATACATGAACTATTTGAGCAACGATCTTGATGTACAATTCATTGTATGGAGTGATATTGTAGTAGATATGAAAATTGGATATATTTGGCAACTAGCCATAGCCATGATCATGGTGGTGGCGGCTGCCACCGGATATACCCACCAGCATGCCTGGTGCACCATTGGCACTTTGAACACTGTAACTTACTCATTGCAATGGTGCAGGCGCCAGTCCCCAACTCTCCCTTCAGTTATTGCCGCAGTTTGAAACACCCTGTTGTTACTTACAAGACTATACAGACATTTTTTTGAAGCATGACACTATGAAACCAAAACACAGTGAAGTTCACCGGCTGGATCACCCGCCACATGGGCGATGATGACAAGGCGACAAGGTGCCAATCACCATCATCTGGTTGAGTTAACCATGTAAATGGGCACACAAATCCAGGTGAATCATGATCACAACCAATTTTATTGCCGATTTCACCATCCTCCCAAATGGCCTTTTGTGTTACGAAGATCAACACATCCCCTGGTACTTGACTGATTGCTGTATTGTGGACTGGATTTTGTGGTGATAAATACTAAGCCACATCAAATGGAAATGGGGCACAAAATTGTTTATAAATCAGAGCTAGCATTGAGTACTAGACATGTGAGGCCATTCTATCATCCACATCCACGACCGAAGGAGACCGCACTTCCACGATGGCTGGGCCTCCTTCCAGCAGATCATGATTATCAGCTTTGGAGGACTGGTAAATTGGCTGATGATTTCAGCTGATACAGTGGCTCAAAAAACTGTCCGCATGTTTGCACTATTTTCACTATTTACATTATTGTGTATGAATGGACAGGTATATCCAGGACATGCCAGTGAGGTATTTTGTAGTACTCATTCAGGGCAAGAGTTCGAGCCCTTACCCGTGGGACTCCATGGTAATATGGTGGATTTATGAGCATTACAAAATGATGACTCATGCGGACAGTTTTTTGACCCAAATATTTTATACAGATAATCAAGCATTCTGGTATTTTGTGTGACCTTCCTTGGCTTTAATTACTGCCTCTATCTTTCTAGGCATACTTTCAATCAATTTCTGACAGTCCCCTGCTGTAATATTTCCCCACTCCACTGTGACTCTCTCCTATAACCCCCATACCCCTTTAGGAGGGTGGTCATAGGCTAAAAGCCTCTTCTTGAGTACTCCTGACAGATGTTCAATGATATTAATATTAGGGTATTGTGCTGGCCAGTCAAGGAGATGAATATTGTGCTCTTCAAACCATTCTCTGGCACTCCTGGATGTATGCTTGGGATCATTATCCTGTTGAAAAATGATATCTTCTTCATTAATTTCTAATTCTGTCATGCTAGGCAGCAAGTGGTGGTTGAGAATGTCCACATCCTGCTCAGAATTCATCCTCCTCTCAACCTCTGCAAGCATTCCCACACGATTCCACCCCATACAGCCCCATACCATTAGAGAACCTCCTCCAAAATTGAGAGTTTCATTAATCTCTCTGTCTGTAAGAGCCCCCCCCTTCTTTTTCCACACATATACCTTCCCATCTGACCCAATTCTATTGATTTTAGTCTCATCTGACCATATGACCCACTTCCAGTCCTCTACAGTCTAGTGTTGATGGCCTAGGTCAAACACTAGTCTTCTCTTCCTGTAAGTGATGGAAAGAAGAGGCTTTTCTTCTTTGTTACAGCCCTAAGATTGGCTTCCTTAGAAAACATTTCTTACTGTTTGTGAAGAAACTGGAGTAGTGATGATGGAATTGATATGATAAGTGACTTGGACAGCATTATTAGCCTTTGCTGTGGTGATATGTTGGATAATGACCCTCCTATCAGTAGAGGTGAGTTTGGATGGACAACCTCCACTGAAGTTTTGCTTGTCTAGGTGATATTCTTTGATGAGTTTAGCTACAGTAGACTTGCATACACCAGTTATAGAGGCTATTTGATGAGTGGAGAGGCCAGCAGTAGACAGAGAAAGGATATTATCCCTTTGAGCAGAGAAGATGACTTTCATGGTGATTATGACTATGATATATGGGACACCCTTTATTATATAATTAGAAATAGGTGTAATAATGTCATAATGACACAACTTCATAATTTATTTAATAGTGACATGGCTTTATGGTGTCATAACTAATAATTTATAGAATTTAAATCTAGGGTCAAAAAACTGTCCACATGAGTCATCATTTTGTAATGCTCATAGCTCCACCATATTACCATGGATTCCCACGGGTAAGGGCTCCAAATCACGCCCTGAGGGAGTACCACAAAATACCCTACTAACATATCTTGGGTATACCTGTCCATTCACATATAATAATGTAAATAGTAACAGTAGTGCAAATATGTGGACAGTTTTTTGAGCCACTGTAACTAGTGGTATTCAAAGTTCAGAACGAACAACACAAAGTAAAGGGACAAGTCCACCACCGCACCTTATTGAAGCTCCAAATTATATCTCTGCCTTGCTTACACATCCTACACTAGACTGATAAGATCAGTCTACCCATGCCTCGCCTATCACTTCGCAAACAGCAGCTTCAAGCCCTGAAAAGTACACATGATAATCTTGTGTTAGCTTGCTACGTAGAGCTCATCAGCCACACAATCAACGAGCTCCTCGAGGAAACTGACTCTGAAGATGAAAGTGAAACTGGCAGCTTATCAAGTGACAACGGATCCATCAACATGTCCGTCTCTTCGATATTGTCAGATGTATCATGGAGCTCTCTCATGTCAGGTAGCACCACAAGCTCAAGCACTTATTCACTCAGGACATCCCATCTCCCATCCGATGGGCCAGAGATGGCCACTCCAGCTTTTACAGAGTTTATAAATGCAGTCTGTGCTTTGCACAATGAAGCATCGAAGAGCTGTGTTCTTAATGCCAGACCCAAGCTTAGCTGTGCCCCGCAGCTGCACCTGCTGCCAGAGTGGGAAATACATGCTCCTGAAAAGTTTCGCTGAAAGCTTCACGTCCTGCCTGTCATGTTCGATAATCTCATCAACCATCTCGAGCAACATCCAATTTTCTATAACAATTCAAATAATCCACAGCTCCCAATCCCAATCCAGCTTGTGATTTTTCTCAATCAGATAGGACACTATGGTAATGCTGCAATGACAGAGGATTTAGCAGAATGGGCAGGACTATCAATTGGAACTGTGTACAATTGCTTTAAATGAGTCATGATCGCTATCTTGAAGCACCACAATGACGCCATTCACTTTGATCTGCTCAATCGAGAAGATTGGGAGGAACAAAAAAGGTCGCAGGAGTGGGTTGAGAGGAAAACATGCAGGGAATGGCGTGGCAGCTTCCTATGTGTCGATGGCACCCTGTTCAATTTGTATCAGAAGCCTGGGTGGCATGGGGAGGGATTTTTTGACAAAAATTCAAACTACTCACTCGCAGCTCAGGTACATTGACTTTTCAGTTTCATTAATGGTGTGCTAATACTTTTCAAGGTTGTAATTTTACCTCACAATCTCCATATCATTGATTATGTGATTGGCATACCTGGTAGCCTTCACGATTCAAACATTTTTGGGCGCACGAGGGTTGCACGGAAGCCAGACGAATTTTTTGGTGCAGGCCAGTGGCTATAGGCAGACTCTGCATATGCAGCGCAAACGTGGTGTGTCACGCCATTCAAATGGCCACCGGGGGGAAATTTGACGAGAGATCAGAAGACCTTCAACTACAACCTTTCAAAAGTAAGCATGCACGGTGTGAATTAAAACAAGGCTTACCTAGTTATAGGTCCGTGTTCGCTCTGAGCACTTTTTCGGCTCACTCAAGGGCAGGTTTCAGAGCCTGCGGGAGCTTCAATTTTCGATCCAAGGCAAGAAAGAATTGGATTATGCAAACATGTGGATTCGCTGCTGCCTAATCTTGCATAATATGATCATCGAGATTGAGGAGAGCCTTGGCATTGCAGGTTCCAGTCAAGACTTCTACAAGGAACTGACTGGGCAAGACATGAATGAGGACAATGCAGACCAGGACAATGCAGACGAAGAGGATGGACATGGTGATGAGAGTTACATCGGCACAGCAGGACAAGATTTTCATAACACTTTGATGGCACGATTGCTTTGTGTCCTAGCTCAGTAGACATCCATAGCGAAATTCATGTATACACAATCTACTCGAACAACAGCTATACATCAATGACAAAATGACAAAGAGAACACATGAAGTAACAGACCGACCACGACAATATGCAATAAGCAATGAACACAAAGACAAAGATGTCATAATACTCAAATCGTCGGATCCATGCCCCGCTCCATTGCAATCCGCTGAATCCTTGCCTCCTCTTCGTCTTGACATGCATGGGCAAGCTCAAGCTCAAGCTTTGTCTGCTCCAGTTGGTGGCCCATGAGGTCACATTTGTGCATAAAGTCTTGCTCAGCAAGATGCATGCTGTGCTCATGTTCACTTTGAGCATTGTGTACTTTAAAGTCCTTAGACCAAATATTGTAGTCCATCTTCATTCACTTGATGCAGTCATGCTCAGCACGATCATCACGTTTTTCACCAATTGACTAGATCAGTGCTTGTGCTGTATCGGAGAGCTGCTCAGCGGAAATGGAAGGTTGATTGTCATTGGTGCATTTGTGTGATGGGGGACAAGTGACCAGGGGTGATTGGGGTGACCACTACGAGTGGATGCTCCAGAGAGTTTCATAACTTGGGATGCTGAATGTCCTCGAACAGGAGAACTTGGTTTATGAGAGTCAACACAGAGGCCCTGCATTGCATGACGAGCACTGATATCAGAGTCATCAGAGTCCTGCAGTGTGGCATCATGGCTAGGAGCAGATCGTGCAAGATTGGAGAAGAATGATGGATAGTTATCAGACTGAATATCGCTGTCTTCAGGTGCCAGAGGTTCAGGAGAGTTCAGCAATACTACATTTTCGTCAGAAGGACGTGTCAAGATTGGAGTGACAGGAGGGCGAAGACGTTGGAAGGAATGGAGTGTCAAAGGGGTCAATGCACGAGTCAAACCAGGAGCCAACAATGACGAGCGGGAGGACGACAGTTGCCACGCATGGAAGAACTGGTCCGCCGGTGCCATTGTATTGGCTGCAGCAACATCACCAACAGAATCAACATCATCTCAGCCAATATTGTTACACACTCGGATAGTTCTTCTTGCTAAGTCCTACAAGGACGATCAAAGTAGCAAGCGTATTGAGACAAGGATAGAATCCTTGGTTCTGAGAGCACGAAGGCATAGGCCGACATGGGATTGAGGGAGGTAGACGACGACGGAGGTCAAAGTCTAAGAACAAAGTCCTAAGTCCACAGACTAAGGAGATCAAGGGCTCAAAGTGAAGTGCTAAGAGAATCAACAGTGAGGGTCCCTTGGCGAAGGGGTTTGTCTCAGAGGAACTGGAGTTCAAGGTCTAAAACCAAGTAGATTCAAGTTAGGGAAATACAAGTGTAATTGAAGGTCTATATATACTAGTGAGGCTGGTTTAGGGCCGGTCTATCAGGGTCAAGGGTAATTGCATGAGTCAGATATAAGAGATGGAAATATAGTACACAAGGCAAGCTAGAATCAGAGAAGTGGAATGTCATAGAGTGAGATGGAACATCAGAGAAGAAGGAAGCATACAGCAATCAGAGAAAAGTGAGAGGAGGTCCACAGATCTAAAGAAAGAGAAGCATCAAGCTTCTGTGAATGGATGAGGTCTGGTGATGGTGTGATGGTGTGAAGGTGTGACGATGTGAGGAAAAAGAGATGGGGCGCACACGTTGTTGTAACAAATATCAGTGCTGTCCACATCCATAATTTCCCTGTCTTCAAGAAGATTGTCCTCTCCATCAAGCTCGTTTTCACCAGGGATCTGTACATCCTTGCTGCCAGACGCATTGAAGTATTGTAGTGCACTGGATTCAAAGTCTTGCCCAGGGTCCACAGAGGACAACACAGTGTTATATGCAGGGTTGGTTCTCCACCAGCTGTGAAGGTCTGGCCACCACAGAAACTTCGCCAGTTGTGAATCTGCAAGAAAAAAATTAAACAACAATCAACTGATCACGATTGCAACCCACCAAGTAGTGTTTTCATCTCTGGGTCCTTCTGGAGGTCATCAAACGTCATTCCAGCACCTGACTGCTTGAGGGACTTATTAATGTCGTTGTATTTCTTCCTGAGTCTAAAACATCTAATCAGTAACAGATAGCATGAATAGGCGAACATGGGATAATATTTTTCAGGGGTACTCACATTCCAAATCATGTCTGGACAGGCTTGATGAAAACCTGCGGGCTCTGCTCGAAGAGAAGTCTTGTCTCAGGGTCCTCGTCATTTTCGAATACAGCATGTGCAAGCTGCAGGTAGTAGGTTTCCTTAGGTATGCCACTCTGTTTCTTCTTTCTGCCCTGCTCCTTCGCATCCTTCACAGAATCCGAGAAGAGTTTGATTTGTGCATCCTTATTAGCTTTGCACCAGGCAATGAGCCGAGAGGTACAAGCACTGTAAGCTTTCTCCCATTGAACTGGCTTCCTTGCAGTGTTCAAAGTAGGAGATATTATACTGCCAGAGATCTGTGGGTTGCTGTCTTCATCTGCTTGTGTCATCGTGCTACTAGTAGCACAAGCTTTCCCCTTTGCAGCATGTCTAGATCTAGATTGTGTTTGACCACGAGTTCCCCAAGCTCTAGCACGCGCCATATGGTTCCAGAGGGTTCCCAAGGGCCGAGAGAGTGATGATTAGAGTTGCAATCAGGGATCAGGTAGCAGCAGTGAGGTCGACAATAATGACAATAATGACAACAACAACAACAACAATGGCCAGGCAGGGCGGGGCGGGGTTTGAAAAATGCCATGATGCCAGCGTTTGGTACAATAAAGATTTTCTCAGGTGCGAACTTTGAATACCACTACTGATTCATTGGATGATAGAACTCGGATGGCAAATTTCTAGTGTCTCATCTTGTCTCATTTGAAGGATAGATGGGCCTGTGAGTGCATGCCAGGAGGGGACTTGATGGTTTTTTCTGCTGATGACTGATTCAACAGATGATAGAACTTGGATGGCTGCTTTATGTTGTGCACATTGTTATGCTCCCATGCGAAAAGTAACCAAAGTGAGCAACTATACCCGAAGATACAAGAGGGTAGTACAAGAATGTTGTTGAAGCTTCAGATCAGATACCACTCGGAGCATGAATAGTGCTCATGAGCATCATGCCGCAAAGTGCATCGAGATAACTGTTGATTGCAGTTAGTCGTGAACGACGAAGATGACTGACAATCAGTATTGTCGGTGTCAACAAATTTGAGAAACTGTCCGAACGACCGACCAGCAAAACCACTTGTTCAAAACACTTGCCACCACTCCAATACTAAAGACAACAATCCGTCTTACCAATCAAACTTCACTCCACCCAAATCTCAGATCACTCCCAAAACCACGTCACTTCTACTGAATACAACAAGTCCGACTCCGAAAAAAGACTCACGTGTATAGTGTTTGCAGGCGACTTGACCGATCAACTGCCACAAATCCCTCCTCTCCCCTGGAGAGTCGGGGATCACTTACAAACTCCGTCAAAATCCCGACACACCTGCGCCACCCAAAACCATGTTGTGTCTTACCAACACCGGTTACCGCACTGGCTCGTAGTACGGTATAACCATCACAATTGTCGCGTTAATACTACTATGTCGACTGCACCAGCATCAGTAAGTTCTCAATTGTCTGACCGTGCTCGCTACGACTAAATCGCTGTTTGTAGGGACCCGGTGTTCTTGAAGGGCTCTTCCAGTGTATGTGGGGTTATCCAAATGGCTTACATTGTAAGCACCTCATGCACGGTTACGAACTTTCTACCCATCTACGTGAAGCCCATGGGATTCGTGGCTCAGACAAATTACTCGTTGAGTGCAAATGGTATCATTGTGGGAGGAGTATGAATAAGGAGAGTCCGTCGAGGCATATTGAAGAGATTCATATGGGGGTAGAACATCCCTGCCACTGCGGAAAAATCTTCTCGCGCAGAGATACCCTCACCAGGCACCAGAGAAATTGCTCGGCTTAGCTTTTCACATAGATAGACGCCGGCGTGTGCCCAGCCTGGTTCGACAGATCTTACTTAATTCATTGCAATAGGTCTTATGGTATTTATTTACTGTGTCATAACTTCACTTATGCTTCTATTGATTTATGTAGCTTATGGTTCGATCCACGTACTAGTGTACCCTGGTGGTAATATAATTTCCAAGTACGAAATCATATTCTAAATAGCAAGTTTGTAGCGGTCTTGTCAAAATTCCAAGCCACACATGATGCTTGCCCTTAAACTCAGTCTTTTGGCAGGCGAGCAGCTTCTCTTACTGTATGCTCTGTCGCGAGATTGTGTTCAACGCGTCGAACGCCCCTGTATCATCATTCAACGGCATGGCAACGGTACAGTGCCTCGAACCAACTCTAAGTGACGCCCACGACTATATGTATATACATAGGTTACAGAATATCGAAGCAAAGCAGAAGAGGATGCAATTCGTTCGTTCGTTCGTAGTTAATGAATGCAACTAGCTGAAATAAATATCATGCGCTACGTTTCCCTCTGACACGATCGATCTCTTACCAGGAAGCGTAATAGAGAAGACTCCAGGTGAACGAGTTTCTCGATACCTCCTCCGCTCGACGACTGTACATCGTCGATGAGCTCGAGCGACGTAAAGCCTTGTCTCTCCTCCGGAATCGCCCAGGAGCGATGTTGTGATCCGGATAAGAACGTAGCAAAGAAGGGATTACATCGTAACTTGCGTAAACGGACCTCAGGACCGGGTTGGATGTTACACGGATCAATATATTTATAGCTCGTCGCTTCACAAGACAAGCCACACCAAATTGACTAGGATATCATCGATAGGCTCATACACAAAAAGACTCGTACTCACGACAAAAGAGCAGAAACCGGTACTTGAACATGCTGTCAAACCGAACTGTCAAATTCTGCATCGAGTGGCCTCCGGCGAGTGAGGCCGTCTCCCTAAAGGCCCAACAGTTTCACCTACATATAGTGGTAAAGTTAGCGTTGATTTAAACAGAGTCAATGAGTCCAAAAGCCTCGTGAACGCATTCTTGAACCCGGATACATCCGCAACGTCCGCCTTTAACAAAGTCAGTCGCAAAGATACTCTGTGACGAGCGCCGGCGCAGGGGACGATTTTTTCCAATACAAGTTCGGGAATGAAGGGTTCTAGTCACCTGAGATGGGGCGTTAATGCCCATTTTAACAAACGAGGCAGTCGCTCATCGGATGTGATATCATTGGTGGAGCTCAATGGAGATTGCCAGCATTAATACCGATGGGCGGTCGTTAATGAGCCCATGATTCTTGCATATCCCTTGCACGAGTCCCAATCTCCATCGGTCCTCCGAGTCGTGCAGAGAAATCTGTGCCACCTTCAACTGACGTGGCATTACAAGACTGCGAAGGTCGATGAGTATCCATGGATGGCCTGCGTTGAGCTGAAGGATGGACTCATATTCCAGTCGTGTTTCAAAACTAAAAGTGCGCCTGCAGGCCTGCGAGGTTCGCGAGAGATTCGGAGTTGCAAAACGTCGGATTTCGCGGGTGCTCATGCAATGCTCATGAATCGCAAACTTTGATGACAAATGTCGATAACCGCAGGTACTTGTGGAGCATCCTCCAGGTTTCGAAGTTTTATTTTATTCGTCGGGCGAGCTACCGTGACCTGGTCGGATCTCGATGCTAAGATTCAAGAACGGCTTGCGATGATCCCGTTACCATTCTCCCCGAAGTTACAGTCCTTGACGATTCTTGCCTCGTGGTCGTCATTAACAAAGATGCATGAGACTGCTCCGATTTCTGACGATCCTTTTCAAGTTCAAGTTTCCTCGTCTTCCTTCCAAGTCCAATATAACCTTGGATGCATATCCACAATTTTTGATATCGACAACAAGGTAGGTTCCAGAAGAGCTTTTTTCGTCCTGATTTCGTGGGCCGGAGGGTTACTTGCTTGTCGGAACCCATGGGGTCAGCGGCTCGTCTTGGAGGTGACGAATTCATGGCTAATTTTGCGGAGATTTTGCTCATTTTCAGCTGAGATTGGCTAGGGAAGCAGCAATCCTTACCTGAAAATCAGGTCTTTAGTACGTCCCTCACAGATTGCTATGAGACGGTGCTGCCTTCATCTAAAAGGCGCTCACCGAGAGCGTCTCACGTCGCAGGGAGCACACAATGGCAGCGACATGGCGGTGCGTTTCTTTGAAACAATATCCGAGCTGACGAGACTATTCATGGTTTCATCGGTGCTGTTTTCCGATGGCTTGATAGCTAGAAGAGATATAAAAGCGAGATCACCTCAAGAACCACTGGCGTTGCGCGTGAGCTGCTAAGTATTTCTGTTAGCGCTCCAATTGCGTTAAGCACTAATTTTACCACGCGTTGCATTCGGCTCCAAGTGCCTTGCCTGTCATTTTCCTTCATTGCTCTCAAATCTAGTCTCACCACGCATTCTTTGGTCTTCTGGTTGGTCCGTAGCAGGTCCTTGGCTAGGTTGATGGGTGGAAATTGGCATAGAAGCCATGTACCTATCCTAACATGGCATGTTGGCCGTCGTTCTCTGGACCAATTCACACTGTCGGCGATGGAATTCGATAACTTCTCCAACTTTGTAATCCTGCACATGTACCCGGCGGCGACATTGATGCTCATGGACGGCACGCTCCGTTGAAGGCCAAGGCCACTGGCCACTGACACATATTTGATGGCTATGTTTTGTCTTCCAACCACTGAAATTTTTCACTGTTCAGGTGCAATTTTCTGGCACCCCGCCAGGTTGCCAGCCCATGAGGCTCCGGGCTGGAATTCGGGGATTTAGAATGATGGCCCCTGGCAAGCTCATCCGGAATAAAATAACCCTCCCTCAGACACTTCAATCTGAAGAAGATACACCTCCCACAACCGTCGCCTGCAACACCACTATGTCATACAACTACACCAACAATAAGCCCCCCTCCGCACCGGGACCTGTAAGTTTTCACTATCTTTACCGGGCGTCGCTGCCACTAAGTTGACACTTGCAGTTGGTGCAATGTATGTGGGGCGGACCATATGGATTGCACTGCAACCACATATTTGATAGCCACGGACTTGCTGATCACCTCCGTGAATTTCACGGAATTCAGGGTGCAGACCATTCGCGCGTTTATTGCATGTGGAATTACTGTAACATGGAACTCAACAAAGAGAACCTCTCGAGACATGTGGAAGAAATGCACCTCCGGATCATATACCCTTGCAACACCTGCAACAAGACATTTACGCGCAGATACAACCTTAACAAACACAAGAATAATTGCCCAGGTCAGCAGCAGTAGATGTGAGACCTTGTCGGGACTTTCTTTCGCGTATGACCGACACTGATTTGCGATTTCAGTGTCGCTTCGGTAGTCTCTCAAATTGTGGAAGGGGACCACGTAGTGGAGATCCAATAGTGTTCGAAGACTTCATACTTGACTTGATCCTGTCTTTTTCACTTCAGCATCGCGGTATTCACTTGTGGTGTCTTGACTTCAATCAGCCCTCCTATGTATTTGTGTATTCCTCTATGTCATTTACCCTAGTCATAAGATGTTTCAGTCCTCATGTGAATAATGAGAACAAAATTTCGAGTTGCATGTTCACAGCGGTCGTGTTGAATTTTGAAGTCACGCATGATGCTGAATTTGGACAATCGTTTTGTGCCAGTTTCTGTTATTTCTAGCTCTACTCTCGTATCCGAAGTGCTGGGACGCCCTCCTATCCACCCATGAGCATTCACATTCTAACTGGAACGCGCGATTCGCGTAGCGGTCCCTCGAATGACTCTCTAATTGATGCCTGTGTCCATACATCGGTCACAGACGATCAAAACCCTCGGCTGATCGAACAAAAACGCGAATCAGTCATTAGAATGGTGGCGTAACTAGCTGGAATCAACACCCTCCGCCCAGGACTAGTAAATCCGCCCGACCTTTGCCTCGCAATGAACAACGATAATCTGCGCAAACCTACTTATGTCTCGTGCTGCCATTGATGTGGGTCGAAGGGACCGCTGTAGTAAGCCAACAACGATAGCAGCTTCTTTAGAATGTCAAAAGCTGTCCATCAATTCTGAAACAAAATATTGGTTGATTAACAGAATATGGTCTGGAGCAAACAATGAATGGGAGCCAGAAACTATGTTAAGGTCACCGCGTCTGCCTTTATGCGCTATGACTAGTGCTAGTCAACTGTTCCACGTGGTATTTGATCACGAACCGGAACAGAAAAACGCACAGGAACCGTACAGAAACCAGTTACGTCTTCCGGATTCCTTGCGACGTTGACCATTGATGACGCTATGTCTTCTGAATCGGAATCCCTTGCGTGGTGGACCGTTGAGAAAGGCGCATCTTCTAATCCAGCACCTCTTGCGACGCCGACCATTGAGGAAGCTTCACCCCCCGCGCAACCCACAAGACCAATTCCGAATCACGAATTTGAGGGTCATAAAGCTTTGTTTTGAATCCGTCTTCTTGCACGACAATATCCACATCATGAGTGGTTCGGAGGACGACACAATGCGCAAGTGGGACTGCGACGAAATATTGTCGTCGGGGGACCGTGGAAATGCGACGGAGGGGGCAAGACTGGCACTTTCACCGGACGGAAAAGATGATGGAAGGTGTTTGGACGGGTCATAGTAAGCGGGAGGTGAGGTCGCTAGCACTCTCGTGGTCTCTAAGCGGAGACCATATTGCGAGTGGATCATATGATGGAAAAATCCTCATTCGAAAAGCAGAAATCGAGGTGGGCAGCGGGCCGATCGAGACAAATTTAGCAGAATGAGGTATATGCTCTTGCATATTCACCTTCGGGCGACAGAATCACATCAGGCGGGAGCAACTATACGATTTGGGTTTGCGACACAGAGACTCAGACAGGTAAGTACCTTGAATGAAAATTCATCATCACACAACGGGGTCGGACCAACTTGAATACTACGGTTGCCAAATTGGGATGACCTTATTGTCAAGCCCCTCCCGGGAATCGTCCTGCCCACCGGAATAATCGCTGCTCACACGATATAATTTCGCTATGCCAGCTTGCTTATTGTCTTTGTGTCAATACAGTCTTCGGCGTGGTGGGCACGCTTTGCATATATGACTGTGGCATGTCTCAGTATGACAATGGTATTTTGGTGACAATTAGGACGGAACATACGTGAATTTTGCAAAGTTCTCATCGTAGGTCAAGTCACGGTCGAAATATATATAATAGTTTCGAAAGTGCGATATTCATCAGCTCAACCGACGTTTGATTCTCGTCCATCAGCAGTTTATCCAGCTGCCATCTCTCACAGAACCTTCTACTACTCCTAGAGTCACAGCTTTGTCGTCTACTCCACAACCCACAATGGACTCATTCTCAAACATCCTCGCTATGTTGTCCGCTTCGAAGACTGATGATGAGCGGATTTCTGCATCGTCGATACCAGTTGAGGAGGAGTCGCAATCAAACACCGGGGGTTGTTACTGCGTCATTGCATGAACGCGAGCAAAATTATGCACGCTGCCCCAGTCATATACGGACGTAAGTAATGATAGCTATTTAATTCGCGGGACGATTGCTCATAGTCGTTGATTGCAACTCCAGGACACTGCTCCATGATAGCTTGGACTGTGCGACATTTTCTGTAGTGTTTAAACCTATGATGGTTTGATGAGCGATGCTATCATATCTCACCTCACTTTACTTATTACAACACACTTCGTTCAGCATGTTTCGACCTTCATTAACCATTTCTGTTTGTATTATTCCATTGGGTTCGTTGGAGCTAGGTATCTTGGGTGCAGATACGGGTACAAGAGATACATTTGACACTGTCAGATATTCTGGGTAGCGCACATATAATTATCTGTAGCACCTAGAGAGAAAGAATGATTTTTACCTGGTATCCTTATGGCCCGCTACCCTCGACTCAGTTTTCGTTCTGTTGTGCACACGGTGTGGTCAGAAAGCAGAACGTTCCCACCAAAGGAGGCGTCATCGAGATGATTTGACATACGAAATTATTATTGTCCAGACATATGTTTATACACTGATATGCTGGCCCTGGCGACAAGAGTCCCAGATCAAGTGTGTATGCCTGAAATCATTGTGGCGCGCAAGCTCACTCGCTGGGTGCTCAGCGGCTGCCTGTGTCTTGCCAGTATACTATAATGTGCGATTAGTCTCCCCTAGCCAGACCATATAAAAGGAAGACAGCCGTTCCTCTTCAAGCTGAATCCAGCCTGTTGACAATGTACACTGTACCTGCAAGCTTAGTACCTGCTAAGATCAGATTCAAAGTTCTCTGAGAAGTCGACGTTGAACATAGTATGACTATGGGCTAAGAAGGAACGACTGTCTTCCTTTAAGCTTCAAGTCTAACTACGGGCAAGTGAGCCCTCGTTTAAGGTTTTCTGATTTTTGGTCCTGGGAAGTTGGAACAGTCACATTCAAGACCCTAACCCTAAATTCGTTCTCGTTATTCTCGCCGTTTCGCGACCGGCAGTGACTCTGACCTTAAGCTTGGGTCTCCATGACCCTCAGATACAATATAATTGACTAGGATGCCTGTCCAGTCGCTGCAGGACACGGATGTGATCGTTCCTCAACACGCGCCCCACCCACTCCTTCCATTCCTTCAATCCCAGTCACAAACCTCGTTAACCCGGCTCTATCAACGACCATCATCATGTCTTTCAATATTTAGGTTATGAATCAATGCATTGTATCAATGCCTAAGCTGACATCTTTCTAGATTGCTCGGGCCAATTGAGCGGCAGCTCATAATGAACCTACTCTGGCTGGAAAGTGCCCTCTCTACAGCAACAATGTCGGCTTGGGTCCTTCCTGAGGGAAAGAAGTGCGTTTTTATGGGTTGCGAAAGCTTCACACTCATGAGACATGTATTCAGAGTGTATGATTCAGCCATTACTGTCATGACTGGACTTCACATTGCCCAAAGCTCGGCTGTTAAACTAGCGTTGAACCCTACATTCAAATCTAGCTTGAGGCAAGCTATCACAGGAGGGTGCGTTGTAATCATAAATGAAACATATTCATCATGCCAACAAATTTTTGAAGAGGTAACACGGGAAGCTTTGGAGTCCCTGCCGACAAGGACGGCAAGCGGCAGTCAGCGAACATCGAAACCCTAGATGCATACGCACTCGAACGATGGGAGGTAAGCTAGTCATAAATTAATGGGATGTAAGCAAACAGCTCCGTAGACCATCCTTCACTACATGGTGTCGTCTGGTCAAGGGCAAAATCCCACTAAGCCTTCCCAAGGAGTTTTGTATTTGCTTCAACGGAGCGGTTTAATGAACAATGTTCAGTGGGTGTATACGCATGAAAATCATTTTTTGCATGTTCTCACTTTTTCTTTCTATATCAACAGTGGCGCAGCTCTGCAAATTACTTCATCGGGTTTCCAGTTCCTGCTCCACTCACCTCATGACCAACTCTGGAATCTGCTGTTACAGTACTTGCACATGGCAGAGGTACGCTTCCTACTAATAGAAAGCGTCGTGTTTGATAACGTTCATGCTTCCTCAGGAGAGACAAATGGACCTCGTGGAGGTGCTTAGCTTTCTATTTATGCTGTCGACGATGGATCTAGGTCGGGTGAGGCAAATCTATGATGGTCGCCCCAGTAGCTGAAGGGGCGTTGTTCATTTGATACCAGGAATACTCGACAGAACCCTTGAGTGAAACACAGAAGGCAATGCTTGAAGACCTTCGAGACTATGGGCTCGTTTGGCAACGCAAGGTATGGAGTCGTCCAGTTTGACCATCTTTGGCACATTTCACGAAATGTACTACACTGCCTGCAGACGTCATCAAAACGTTTCAGTCCCACACGACTAGCAACAACTTTGACTTCGTCATCACCTCCCTTACCAAGCTCACATTCTACTGGTGGCTCTCATACAGCGGACGGTACAGGGGCGGTTGCCCTAAGCTCGGGGGCCGCGCAACAAGGCTTCATTGTTCTAGAAACTAATTATCGGATATATGCTTACACAGGTATGTCACCTCTTTTTCAACTCTTGCTTTTGAGTTTACATATTGGCGGCTGGAAGATAACCCTTTGCAGACGGCCGTCCTTAATTTGTTCATCACGATGAAATACCGTTTTCCGAACTTGGTTGTGGGAATGCTCACGCGCGAAAGCGTACGCAAGGCACTGGGCAATGGAATTTCGGCTGACCAGGTATCAAAACATTCTTCTCTGATCGTAGTCGAGTTTGCATAATGAGCGTGATCGCCGTCGACAGATCATCAGCTACCTAATGACACATGCACATCCACAGATGCGCAAGAACGTGAGTCCAGGTTTATCTTCGCAGTGCGCTTCTGTTGCTCACCTTCCCTTGATAGAATCCCCTTTTGCCTGTGACTGTACAGGACCAGATAAGGCTCTGGGAGCTTGAGAGGAATCGGCTGAAATCTGCAGAAGGTAAGGATCTCCTCTGCGTTATGATACCCTTCTCACGCCGGCCCAAACACAAAATAAGGTTATCTTTACAAAGACTTCGCATCGCAAGCCGATTATGAATATGTGCTAGCGTATGCAAAGCAACTGGATGTTGTGCTTTGGGAAAACGCGGTCAAGCGGTGCTTCTTTGGTACTCTTGAGGGGCATGGTAATGTCAGAGGATTCATTGAGAGACGGACGGGATCAGCTTAGGGTTGAAGTTCCGTGCGGTGCTTATGTTTGGTGGTGTCAAATAGTACTTACCACCTAAGTACAAATGTATTGCATCCGATAAATGATCCATTAAAGTACTTATGACGGGATAGTAGGCAGAAATGAATCGTTAGCGACGACGGCGTTCATCTATCGTGTGCTAATAAAATGCTGATCAATACATTATCAAAACAATTAGGTGACAATGTACAGTATATGGCTACATGCAGATCATAATACAACATATTCCAATCATGCAAGTCACATCGCATCCATAGAAGTTTCATCCACCTTGCAAAGTACAAATCCGCCCTCGTAGCCTACCTGGTCAACTGCGGTGCCAGTTTCACGCCAGCGCCCCACAAGACTGCGCTCATGTATGTAGCCTTTGAATATCCAGCGGCCATGATATGAATGGGCAACGTGCGTCTGATTCAAAGAATTAGTTGAAATGAATTACGCAACTGAGTTGTTCACATACCGGCAGCCGCAGCAGAACAATAAAGCCATCCCATGGTCTTACTCGGCCAATGAAAGAGAAAGAACCCCAAGCTGGGCCCTCGCGTTCGTACGTCTGAAAAAAGTTCACGCATTTGTCAGGCTTCAACTCGAGGCGAAACGAGGTCTCACCTCTCCTGTGATGATGATGTCGGTGACACCACTAGATCTTTCCTCACAAACTTCCTCATAGTCATCGTCCGTATCGTGCTGTGAATCCTCGCTTACGGTTTCCTTGGGAAAATCACAATGCCACTCGGAGCTCTTTTTGAACGGCCTGGAGTAGGGGTTTTCGCGCTCAGCATGGTATGTTTCATAACGTACGGTCCTCTCAGTTTCCGGATCATGTAATGTCAAGCTATCCTATTAATTGTGTTTTTTGAATGCCGCGTGCGAGATCAAACGCGGAGAAAACTCACAGCTCCATGTTTAATTTCCAGCCGACGGGGCAACCAAACGTTGAGGATATCCTCGCCCCACCCATGAGCTTCGGCAGGTGCAGGGATGGGTTCATCGGGGTTTAAGCAATGATGTTCCTTGAACACACAGGATATGCGCTCGTGGGCCCAAGTAACGCCTTGTACCGAAGGTCGTCGATTACGCATGTTAGCTTCAATGTGAGCCTGTAGATATGGAATCTGACGCGACAGGGTATGATTAACTTGCCGGGAGATCATATGACCAAGAACGTACCAGAGCGCGACCATTCCAATGTCCAGTTAATGTTCCAAGACGGTAGAAGACTCCTCGAAGTGGTCGATCCACAGCCCACGGATCATGACATGACACAATTCGAAACCATTCACTATCAAGGCGCTCACTGCCAAGGCCGTTATAGTCGCCGAAAAATTTTGTGCGAGTATGAAAGTGAAAGTCCACAACATCTTCTTGTGTGAGCCGCGGAAGAGGCAATCCCATTACAGTAGCTTGTGCCCTCGTAGCGGGAAGTTGCGCCACTGCGGACGGTAATGGATTAGCGTCTAAACGCACCTCCAACCTGATCACATAGTTCAGGAGTGCAGCTGGTATCAAAGGCGGTGCAGCGAGCCTAATTTTTCGACCATAGTGCACAACGTCGCGGGAGATGGGGAGCGGCAGACCCGTCGTACATGGGATTGCAGCCTCAAGTTCTGGACAAAGAGGTAGATAGAAGAACGCATCGGGAGCGTACGCAGATGAGAACTGCACGTAATGTTACGTCATGAACAAATAACAAATTGCAATACGCACTCGATGTCCTTGAACAAGGAAAGGGTCAAGCATATGCAATATTTTATTGCGTTCCCTGGGGTCTTCATTCTTGACGCTCCCTGATGCGGCAATGTGAGAACATACATCAGAGTTGATATACCAGCAGCTGACCTTCGTTGCTGCTCATCCAAAGGAGCCAAAGAGCCAATGAGGTACCCTCGATGTCGTTGACCCAAGACAGCGGATGCTCTCGAGGAAATTGGCATTTGTTTTCAATGACATTTGCTATCCACATTGGAAGCTCTGCCCAGAGACACAGCTGGGCCATGTTTTTATGATCATTTTCGAGCATCATGAGATAGACTGCCCAAAGGTCCTCCTGAAGACAGGCAAAATTTTCCGCGTTCTGATGACGCATGCGAGTCAATATGGCACTGCGCTTGCGAAGCTCCTCGGACAAGCAATCGACAGTGGTGCGTCCCCATGACAGGCGACGTAGTATTGCAGCTGAGTCAAACTTTTGGCAAAAGATTTGAGAATATAAATGGCTATTACTGCAGAACCTGAGGGACGCGTTGATTGTGCGAGACGTGCACAAGAGAGGGATCAATTCCGACGGTGGTCCAATGAACCGACTTGTAGCCAAGTAAAGTGCGATGCGTTCGAGTATGGGAGCATCAAGCAGCTCAAAGGGAGACAAAGAACAAAGAGAAGCGGAAGGTCCTGCGAGAATGCGTTGAGCTAGCATGTTGGGTGAGGTGCTGCTCGAGTGGATACTCCAGAGGTTTAGGAAGGGTATTTGAGTGTTTCATCTCAGACACCGGCGCCAATGAATACTTAAAGGTGATAAATCGACGTACAATGTGTGATCGCCGCGTACTTCGCATCTCTTCCGGGCTGTGGTGAGAGTCCGTCCTAATGACCACATCATTACGAGAACGCCGACAAGTAGTTCCTGGAAATTGGATGCGTCACAGAAAACATGAAAACAAGAAAATAATTAGATATCACATCTGGCCAACGGTCTTTTCATTTCAGAAGTCTCTACGTATATTGGGAAAAATCAGCGCCAACGAAAACATGGAGAGATCTGGAGATGGAGCCTAAGATTGACCTGAGATACACTGCAAAGCGGACAGTCTCGGTGGGGCATCGTCTCCCAAATAAGGCGGCATCCTTCCTCGAACTCTTCCCAAGTTCCAACGGGCACCTATGAACTCATTCAGGTCCAAATGATCCCGGATGTCATTTGGTTCTCGATTGTTCGAGTGTTGAAGAGTTCCGCAAGCCCAGTGTTACCTTGACACTTCAAGTTGAGGCTTTCCTCAGTGAGCACCGAAACCAGTAGACTGTCTGATTGGTGGAATTCCCGTGGAAAGGACCCAATCTAGACCAGAAACAGTATATGGCTCCATTGGAGCACTGGCGCCTTTCCGAACGTTTTGATTTTCGGATCCTTCCAAGTACTTCTACCGGCCCTGCGATGCCAGCGGTGTACTGCGGTGTAGCGTGTTATTTGATTTATCTGTCCACGTTTCCGCATTTGTCCGAAGGATTGAATAGTAATACCTCGTTCCAGCTCTTCCCCTAGCCATCATTCGAGTGTCAATTGATGCCGTCTTCATTAGAATCTCCAGCGCCGGCTTGTATTAGATATCTGGATTTGATCCGAGTTCGATCACAGTTCACGAGTGCGGCAGCCCGGCCTCTCATAAGTATCAGTTCATATCCGCGTAAATTGCCCGCGCCCGCGGGCATCGACTCTTTGCGATCCACGGCAAGCGACTTCGTCGTAGGTAAGTAACAGAAGTCCCACTGTAGGTATGCTCGCTCACGTTTCCATAGGAAATCGACGCGGGTGTGTAGGCCCAAAGTTCAAACGTAAAAGATGTCATCGATGCAAGGGACGCATACGAGTGCAAGTTGCATGTGAATGCTCTTGGAAAGAGCATTCACATGCACGGAGACACACCGCAGCGAAAGTTGGAGTTGAGATGATATCTGCATAGTCCCTTTGATGGGCCACTTCTCAAAGTAGTATTGTATCTGAATGTTTTTTTTTCTATTCTTATGCAGGGCGCCGCCCTATGTAGACAGTACTTATGTTCAATATGGGTTCGTTGTATAGTATTATCTATGTAAAAATATGTTCACTGGCTCTCATCTCGTACCGGAAAGGCATAGGAGGTGCAGGCTGGCCAACCTGCAGCAATCGCGTGTTCGGAGCTGTAGTTTCTTCACGGGGTCGCTGGGCTTGCGCTGGTTCGATCGAGTAGCGTTATACAGCAAATTTGTACTCGTGTGGATGAATATAATTTGATTAATGATGTCAGAGTCAAAAGAGGATGTCTGGCAGTTATCCGGGGTGATCCTATGATAGACTCGCAATCATATACAAGTATACACACTCAGACTCTATTGTTGTTTGAGGTTTCCATGGTTCGCATGCCGAGTTCTGGTGCGAAGACACCGACCGATATACAATTCTGCAATCCCTGCCCATCCCCGCACGTATTTTTCAACAAGAGCACCAAGGGTCTAATGTCGGGTCCCAAAATCATACGGTGTGTGACCCTGGTTCTTTATGAATCAATTGACAGACAAGGATCAACGTGGATCTCCCACGAGTAACGGAATCGACTGCGGACCAAGGACAAGTCATGGCTTCCTTCGTCCGTGATATCCGAGTTAAATATCATATCGTGTGGGTTCTCCCAGGCTTGCTCGCTATTGGGTGCGTTAGGAAAACATGTGCCTGGGTAAACTTACTCTTGACCACGTCACCAAATTCGTACCCTCAGCAAGTTCTCGGATGGACCATAGAGTGATCGGCGGCGACTTCTAGTGGGGAGAATGACACCTGTTGTACACTGCGCCCGTAGCACTCGTGTCGCGACGGTATCACTCATGATCAGGAACAATCTCATGCGTGCAATCAACTATTTGCTTCGAAAAACGCATCAAAAGCTTACCGGAAACTGTGTTGGCCCATCTAGGACTGGCTTTGGTGCGGAATCCCAGGGAATGTCCGCCAGAAACTACAACTGTCATCGGAATTAATAGGCCGCAGAGTGGCGGGCCAGCGTACTGTTGTTTTCCACAATCGTATGCGGTGCATACACCTCAGGATGGTTTAGCACGTCCATGGCGTAACTCCTTGCTGAACATGATGGAACCATCACTCCAATCATCCAGACTCGACACAAAACCCATGGCATCTGATATCATGCGGAAAATCTTTTCTCCGCACCCTTCATAGCGAGGGTACCGGCCTCGAGGAGCCTCGAGGCCAATGAACTGTTTGTCGGCACTTTTCAACGAGCGCCATCGATCGGCCGAGACGGTGGGTGGGGAATGAGGAGCAAGGTAATTGGGCATTGGGGAATGATATGAGGGAGAACGAGCTGAACGTTATATCGGATTACCGGCGTTGTGGGTGTCACTGAAGGGCCTGCTGAACGTTCAGTATGAAGAATACTAGTCGGAGATAGGCCGCTATGTCTACCCCATTGCGTCGAGATACAACCGACTTTTGTAAATGTAACCTGTTGCGTACAGCTGCATCTCATGTTAGACTCTCGGACAGCGAAACCCGGCTAGGAAAAGCGCCCGGACAGCTGCACGGTGCAAGTACCAGTGGTCCGGATCCTTATGAGCCGCCGACAATCCCAGTCCACTTAGAGGTGACTAGCATCTTGGACTAGGACAAAAGAAGGGTGATATGTGAGATTACACGTTCAGTGCCTCCAACACAGTCCGATCACAAGTGTAGCAAAAGATATAATACCGGAACGCGAGCCGTGGATGTTAATGAGGTTGACTGGCATCCTCAAAGGGATCCGATAAGAGAAAACATGTGGACTTCCACAATATGAGACTGACGTGCCAACGAGGATGACGAGGAGCAAGCTGCATACCTGTGCATTCAATCAGGCTTCAGATCTTGAATACGCCACAGGGTCATGGATCTAGTAACTTGAAGTTCGAGACAACCTCGGGAAAGCTAAAATGCAAACAATGATACCGGAACGCGATCCGTGAATGTTGTCAACGAGGTTTGTGTCGTCTCCAAGGAAGCTCAGATAAGGGACAACATGCGGTCTTCCATAGTACAGTCAGATTGATAAGCCAGCGGGCGTGACGACAGCGATTGCAAGATCGAATTGCCGCAGGAGTGACCTGGATCTGGTAACTTGGAGTTCGAGGCACTCTCACGAAAGCCAGAATTCCGGCGAGCCCCCACAGGTCATCTGCCCCTGCAGCGTGGTGCACCAGTTGTACAACTCCGTTATGCCATCCTGCTTCTTCGGGTTCCGGGTTATAGCACGATGATCGAGACACGATGCATAGGTTGGATGCACTCCAATGTCATGGTTGGACCGGTTGGGATGAGCAATGACTGATCGCTCCAGGCTTGTCAAAGTGGCGCTTAGGGACCCTGCGATACTTTGTCAAAAGGAGCATACGAGTGGAGATGGCAGACAATTTTTTCGTCTTCAGAAGCACAGCCTTGTGGTGATGAACGCCATCCTCGTGGCTCGCAAACGCTAGTGCCCACTAAAGTCAACTGATGATCCATTACAGAGCTCAACTAGCGTCGTACCTCTGCAGAATACTAATGACCGCCCGCTCGGTGAGATTGATAGCCGATCGCTCAAGAATCAGTGTTCAGTATCCAATTCTTCTTTATGTGCATAGAAGCACTAGTACACGTGTTCTTCCTTCAGATACAGCCTCATGATACCTCAGTAGGGTCTGTGCCCCAATCCTTCAAGAGTCATGTCCTACTTTCAGTAGTACCCCAACGGCGATAGTGTTTACACACCTTCGCCCGGACTGTCCAACGTGTTGACCTCTTTTTCAAGTGCGAAGTCATTCGTGTCGAACGCAATCCGTTCTTTGACGCTGACTCGGGACACGGCATGAATCCCTTCTGTTAGCACTATTTTGGACGACAGCGCAACACAAAGGCCGACCTTGTTGCAGGGAGTCAAAACTTGAGCAGGTGATTATCGTATTTCACCCCAATAATTTGATCACGGGATAGTCGAATCTCGTTCCCAGAGGCGCCCAAGCCTGCAGTGTGATATCATGCTTCTCACAGAAAGTAAAATTTTCGGTGTGAGTCATGGGTGACATGATAGAGCATGTTACCTACCCCATTCTAAGGGCTGCAGTTGTACGTCAATTATCTTCTAATAGTCACCGACCTATTGGGAATGCTGTTCCGCTTAACCCGTTCCTGGGCCGCAACGATCGTCTCCCAACTCTTTGTGCTGATTTTGCGATCACCCGCACGGAGGATGATGTCATTTAAGTCAATACATGTCACGCATGTCTCGAGCGACGCGTCGACGCGCTTTGCTCGTATGCTTGAGCAATGAAGTCGCTGCGATTAGGATTTCCTTGCGGAAATCGACGATGGCTCGGGCGCATTCATTTTCGTTGCGACCCCATGCATGATGTCTATATCCTGGGTTCTACAGATGAGCTGCGCTACCAGAACATAAGTATTCGAATTACGCACATAGTAGCCCGTCGTCACCAATCCCTTTGTGGAACTGATCATGCGAAATCATGGCGTGTTGAATAAGTACTAATGTGGCTAGTACGTGTGATACCGCAAACAACAGAATCATTGTTGTGCTGAACGTCGCAACATACTGATGTGCATCAACTGGTAGATCACGATCAAAAAGCGTTTGCATGGTTCACACATGAAAAAAGGGCAAACAAATTTCATAGCCGATGACTGGTATAATTCTACAGAAGACAAGGCGGCAACTCATACAAATACGACGACCTTGCTTGAGAAAACCTGGAAAGATCGTTAGCATTGGAACTCTACAGAAACAATGCATGCTGCGCCATGTGATAGATCAGACATCCTGGAAGGACTGCATACCCTCACTGCGCCGACCCCCACCTCCCATTCAGCGCGCCACAAGGACGGCCCACACACGACTATGCTTTTGGGTTCACACAGCGAGGGGGAATATAAACGTTCGGTATTGGGGGAGTACTCCTGGCGGAGGGCGCTAGAGTGGAAACTGCGAATAGACGGAAAACTTTCATCGTGTACGGATGGGCGCAGCGATGCAGAGTTTGAAGGTAGATCGATTCTCACCTAAGAGACCACACGACGAGTTGAACCCCGAGACCTATACAAGGCTGAACAATTGGTCAGAACAGAACTAAAACAAGTAGATCGAGATAAGAAGAATCAGACGAAATGGCACTGGCAAGTACACTGTGCGCTCCGGAGAACGCGTGTTCGTTGCGAACGAACAGCTCTATTCCTCGGCATGGTCGTGTAGGACGGGGAAGAGAATAAAGTCATCAAGAAAAGAAAAAGAACTGAAATGATACTTACAGAACACGATGCGGATGAAGAAAGAAAATTCGGCCACTGGAAGAATTTATACACCGCCACAATTTGGCAATTGTTTGGCATTGGCCCGTGCACCTGTGCTTATGTAACACCTATATTTCGCTTTGTGAGTGGTGGCGAGGTTAACCTAGAACGACGACGAAAGCTCAATATTGCAGTTACAGATGTCCCTGGCAGATGTTGAGCGTCCAATTTCTGTTATTCCACAGCAGCGGGGTCGTGAATCCCCTGAAATTATCGACGTCGACCTCCTAGACATGGAGGAGGTCGCTCGGATCGGATCGAGACCGCCTACAAGGAGAAGAAGGGTATCGGAGAGTGGTCGTTCTGTGCCAGTCGAGCGAGAGATTATAACAATAAACGACAGCGATGATGATGATATACAGTTCGTCAGTGCTAGGCCTGCTCCCAGATCTTACAGTGCGTCCCACATATCTTTTTCGACAGTTCTTTCTGAACAATTATTAGGAGCGCACGTTTTCTCCCCATCACCTCCTCCACAGCTTGCTGTGATACCACCGGTTCCGCAGATACCGCGCAGGTTTCTACCTTTACGAAGAAGACCACCACCTTTTCCCACCGCCCCTGGGTTGGTGGTCCCCAATGCCGAGCCTTTTCCATTCGAAAGGAACTTCAGACCTGCCCCTGCGCCCGTCGAGCGTCCTCCGGCGCCTGTTCCTCCACCTGCCGCTGCGCGGTCCCATCACGTTCCTGTGATGGGACTCGGCGGTGCACTGCTTCAACGCGCCAGATCCTCCTTTGAGCAACCCCCTGCACGATCACATTATAACGACCGCCGCCGCCGAGTCTTCGGCATCCCAGCGGATGTTATCATGCAATGGAACCCTCTAGACTTCTTTGGTCATGACGAAGACGACCTATATGATGATGATGGCTTCCGTCACTATCGGGCTGCAGATTTTCATGACGAGACAGGTGATCGGCTGATGCGAGGCGACCTCCGTCTTTTCAACTCCCTAGGGCGAACTCCAGAACCTGATTATAAAACGGAGTACACCCATCCAACTCAACCTGCGTCTGGCTTTACGCATGACTTCGAGTTATCATCGATGACATCTGCGCCTGTTATCGACATTGATAGCCCCGGTTCCTCTAGTGCAAGCAATAGTCGTCATGGTGAGACTTGGCTTGCCTGTGTCCGGTGCCACGACCCATTGATACTGGGAGCCACGGATATTGCCGAGGACAGAGCAAAGAGAAGATTATGGGGTTTGAGATGTGGACATCTTTTGGACGGAAAATGTGTGGAGGATTTGATGAAGCCGAAACCTGACATCGCCCCGGACTCGATTGATGTGAAAGGTAAAGGCAAAGCAAAGGAGGTAGATGATCCCCAGTTACCTGGCGCCTACCCGACCGGTTCCGTGAAAGGTAAAGGCAAGGCGACGGAACTCGATATCTTCAACATATTCCCTGAACCCGAATTCCCCTCTATTCGCTCACGTCTTCGTCCCCGTCACCCCATTCCATCGCGCCCACCTGGCCCTGGCCCGTCTCGCGCGCGACCTAGAGCTGCTCCCCACACGTCTACGAAAGCGAAGGGTAATGGGAAGGGTGGAGCCAAGGTTCTCAATGTAGAAGCTGAATATGAATGGACTTGTCCTGTTGGCGGATGTGGGCGTGTTCACGTGAGCCAGCTCATTAATGGGCAGTGGGTTATGGATGAGAAGAGAGGGGCTATCACTGTCTTCGTGTGATATAAGGCGGTTTCTAAGCTGTGAGCTCGGTTCATGTCTTTTCTTCTGTCGACGCTCATTCAATATCGATAGGCTTAGCGCGTTATATACCTCAACACTCGCATTTTTTTCATTCACGGACGCGTGTTTACCATCGGTCCAGCATTACAATTTGGATTCGCACCCATCAATTGCATTTTTTTCTCACCTGCAAAGGTCGTCCCGCCCTCGGGTGTTCGTACCAGGTGTGTGCATCTAAACTACTTGTGGGATGAGGCTATGCCAAACGTTTCAATTGCGCCCGGATAAGCACTTCCAACATTCAGGGTAACGCTTCCTCGAACCACTTGGAAGCTCTTCAATGGAAGAGTTTCAATCGGCTAAGTGGTGCAGATAAAATTTCTGGTAGTCTCCAACTCAATGCCAAGTAGTTACAGGAGTATGGGGAGACTAAGAGGTGTCCGGGACATATTGCCGCATTACGTCAGACATGTGTGACTTGGCATGCCTTTTGTGCGTTTACGTTTCCGAGGGCTTGGTGGAGGCCACGATGTCGCTCGCAAACGCCGAGCACGCTCCAAACGCATGCTTTAGAACAATCAGTGACCACGGTTTCAGTCTCATGATCGATATGCCTGTGCTCATGCCTTGATTTACACCTCTCCGTGCCGCACTCGTGCTTGTGATTCAGACTAATACTTAAGCTTGTTCAGACCTCGGCCTCGTGGACTTGGTCGTTTTTAAGCAAAGGTTCAGAGTTACAGACACCCCGCTTGCTCCAACGACGATACCCCACTCTCGACATGGCCCTTGATCCCCCTTGCGTAGACCTATCGGCAACTCCGCGACGTTATCTTCGAAGGGAATGGAAACGAAATAAACCTGTGAGTTACATTCATATATCGAGGAGGATCATGATCACTCATCGTGGATCTGTGCTCTTCAGCATTTGCCTTCATCCGATTCGCTACCTTCATTACACATCTGCCCGAACAGGCCGCTCTTTGTCTGTGCACAATGCGGCTTCTCCAATACGCTCATCCCTATGTGTCTCTGGTGTACATGGAGTTCCGCGGGGGCGAAGAAAGAGTTCGAGGAGAAGTTGCCGAGACCGCGAAGAATAACTGCACCGTCCAAGGCGACTTCTCAATTGAGAGGCAGAACCGAGCGAACGAGAGTCAAGTGCATGCCAAGGAGAGTTTCGGCGGATTCAACAGACTCTAGCGCTGGTCCTGTGACTCCTGAAGGTGACCTCATGTTCTGTGTGGAAAGGCTTCATGTACCTGGAATTACGGCAGTACTGGACTCGTGTGACAGCGAGCTGGCGTGTTCACCCAAGCCTGAGGACGCGCAGGCGGCCGTGGATGTTATTCCAAGTGACGATGTCAAACTCCCAGGAGATGGTGGCGACGTGCTCAACGACGTCGCCACAGCAACACCGATTATGGTAAATATTACATGCCGTTTAATAGCTCCATAGAACCAGGGTTGCGTTGCTGACCCTTTGTGTTTGATTCCTTTGTGCAGTCATCATTACCCTCGACGGCCCCCGCCAGTGCAAAGCAGGAGCTTTCCGATGGATCATACAAGCACGAACCTGTGAAGAAACAATCGATACGACACCGTCGAAAACTACCCGCTCTCTTCCTTACGACGTCGTCGTCCACGCACGCGCACGCCACTCACCACCTTCACGACTTGTCACGCAAATCACTCATGATATCAGAAATGACTTCTTCACACTCGAATACCAGTTCCGTTTTGATCGATGCACCTCACGCCGCTGGCGGCGACGTATACCCCGATGGTGTCTCACACGCTCACTCTCTTTCCTTACTATCTGTCGCGTCATCGTCCTCACACCCGAAACTGCGGAGGAAGAAACGCATGCCATTACTGCAGCGCATGTCGTCACTCTCATTTCGCTCGAGATCACAACAGTCTTCCCCTGCCTTTGATGATCGTGCTGAATCGCCTGTGCCACATGCAATGCAGGCAGCACCAACACCATCTCCTGCGCCTTCGACTCCTATCAGTGCAGAACCTTCCGTCCGAATCGGCCACCCTAGCCGACCATACTATACTGTCATTCGGAAAAATATGTCTCGCCCTAGTACCCCTGGGCTTCCCAGTTCCCTCCCCCGCACGCCCTCCCCAATGCCATCAGACTACGATTACGCACCACGCGCTACGAAATCTCTCGACTGCGGGGAGCGTATGCCAGTGCAGTTCGGCCGAGAATCACGGCCGATGTCGATGCTTCTCCCTGGGCAAACGGTACCTGTGAGCGTGTTCTCTGGGTTCTCGTTGAGCGGCGAGACGGAGATGCGAATGAATTTGGCGAGATGGCGAAAAGAAGATGCTCCAGATGAACCAGGGGACTACCTGTTCAAGGAGACAGGATGCCGCGGAAAAGGGATGAAGGGCAAGGTGAAGAAGCTCGGGAGGAGCTTGCGAGATCTTATGCTCGGCAGATCGTGATGTATGTACGAACAGCTTACATGTAAGAACAGATCATGTCACTATATACCCAGTCTACATATCCATTACCCAGCTTGTTTTGCTTGCGTCCTGGTCAAAGAGCACAGCAGCTACCCCGTATGGACACGTGGTTTGTTTTTTGATTCATGTGATCTGGGGAGCGACACGTTGAGTCGTGAATAGAACTGAAACCTACTGAAACGTCATATGATCGAGATCATCAATGAAAACTATTGTTGCTGTTATCTGCAAAAGCTGCTCCGTTTCAGATATAAGTACGAGAGTGCGCTTCCCAGGTGTTTTCAAATCGTGGCCCGTAGGGCTTCTGACTCCGTTTACCGGCAATTGCAAGTACTTGTAACTTTGTCATTGCCAATACCACGGTACCGTCACTTGCACAGCCGCCTTGCCGTCAATTCTCAAATACCGGGCCGCTCTCTCGGCCAACTTTGTTTCCTGTCTTTTCTGTGCAATAGCTTTGCAACTTCACAGGCCCATCAGCTTGTTGCGATTGATATCCTTTCCTCATCATGATTGAACGAAAGATCTCTGATCAGATTGACGAACACCTTGGTGCATCAGGGCCCTCCAAGACCCGTATTTTACATCCACCACCCCTGCGAATCGATACGAATAGCAAAACGAACTTGAAACGTATTTTGGGTGTGGGTAATGGTCAATTTGACGAAGACTCCTTGATTCACTTGCTTTCAGGAGCGTACCAACACCACACTTGCACCAAAGGACACCATTTCTCCAGATATATCAACTAACGTACAGTACGTGTTCTTCACGTTTCGCACAAACCGCATCTGAATAGTCCATTGCTGTAACGCTTAGCACACCCGATTCTAGCCACGTATGTGGCAGGCCCAATCCCACCGTGAAGCCTAGCCGTTCCACCACGGCTACTTCTATCTGTGGATCTCCTGCAGACTCTTTACGTCGAGAACGGCGCTACTCTCTAGCGGAACAGGCCTTGGAGCATGCACTCAAGAGTTGCACAAGCGAACGGTCGCCTCGAGAACTTCAGATTCTTGCTTTGGAAAAGGCGACGGCTGTACTCGGTGCACGTGTGAATGAATCCAGGGACCATGCTGCCAAGTTAAGGATCTGTCTCGCAGATAGAGCGGTGAATCCAGAGAGTTACGCTGCCCTGCAATCGAACCGCTGGATGGAAGAACGACGGCAGTCTGCGGCCGACCGGGAGGCTCGCCAGTTGAGTCAGCATTTGGCTTCACTCAAGTTGAAAAGGGGTGCGCCCGAGCTAGGAAGGGTCAACGAGAATCTTCCAGCTACACCCCTCGACAACGAGGCAAGGCGCCGGGCTAACCTTGTCAGATTTTTCGAGAAATCACCCACGAGGAAATCATTACACATCCACCATAAGTGCAGGCCTCTCTTCGTCGACTGCACCTTCTCACGCCGAATAACCATGAGTGACATCTCACCCCTTCGTCTCCGTCCGTCGACCAGTGTCACTCGGAGGTTCGCAACACAGCATACCCGTCCAAAATCAATTGGTGAGCCAGCTGTTCCTCCAAGACGCTCCAGCAAACCACGGGTCGCAAGTGGACCATCTAGGCCTCCTTCCTTGCTACTTAGAAATACAGGTCATTCCAATGCGGAATATTCTTCCACATCTTTGTCGCAATCATCGACCCCTTCATCTCGCTTGCTGCCATTTAATGACCTCACTGATGACGTGACTTCTACTCGACCATCGACTCCTCCATTATCCATTGCATCGACGTCGTCAAATGGGGCATCACGTGTATCGCGTGTGCCATCACAAACGTCACCAGAAGCGGCTTCGGGGGGCGTAGCGACGATCTACGCGAGTTCCTCGCCGCGCTCGCATACGGAGATCCTTGCGGAACTAGACAAGGACTCGGTCCGCGTGCCAGAGTATGCTGTGAACCTATTAGAGGGGTTCGATCTCATCCACCATGACATTACTCTTCCAAAGAGAGATCTCTCGTTAAAGCCGAAGGAGGAGGAGCCAGCAGCAGAAGTGCCCCGTCCGTCGGAAGAATCGGACACGGGACCTTTTACTTCATTCGCGCTTCCTCCATTCCAACCAGAGCACTCGTGGTCCCACACATCACTTAACACACCTTCTACACCACGGTCGCACGTACCAACGCTGCACCCTCTTTCTTCTGGCTCATCAACGCCTTCAGGCTTGAGCACGCCGACGGGTTCGCCGCCCCCTGCATCACCCCCGCGGCCACACTCGCTTCTGTTCCTCATGCGGAAGCGCAAGGACTTGCAGTACAGCCCAGCGTCGTCGACGATAAACCTAGATAGGGACAGTACGCGTGGATCAAAGCGGCGGTTTACGTTGTTCATGAGGAAGTAGACGGACATGATTCACGTTTGGATTTCAATGATCTGCATGTATTTACAGTATTGACGCATCACCTTAGTTCAAGTGTAGAGCCTTTCACATATTTCGTGCCTGTGAGGGAGGGCGGCTACGGATGGACCCGTGGCACAGTGGTAGCGCGTGAGATTCCAGAGCTTTGGCTTGTATCCTCAAGGTCATCCGTTCAATCCGGGTCGGGTTCACATTTTTTATGTCACTGAACGGAGGGACTTTCGTTGACTCATCTACTTTGACGGATACCCTGCTTTGTAGAATGGCTCTATACGCGACGAGAAGCGGCTGCATAGTATGTACTCCATTTAAAGCCTGTTATTACCAAAGGTCGCTACCTTTTTTGTACTGCATATAGAGTCCCTCAAAGGCCACGCTGTGACCTGTCCGCATCCCGTCCTCGCCAACGTCGTGCGATAGTCGTCGTGGTGGTTGGCCGAATTTTAGTGTCTCGCCTTGGTTTCCATTTCCCTGATACCTACTCAATTGTCTTGTCTGACATCGGAATGACCCGCCAGTAAGCTGTGAAAGAATGATCGGAGAAATCTGGTGAACTAAGTTTAGCTGCCGCCTGGCCAGTTTGCTTCACCAAAAGCCTATGCCCAAAGTGTCCTCTCATTAACCATTACAGAAAACCTGTCTCGGAAGCTCCCATTGGTATGTTTTCGTTCGAGATGCCGTTCGCCCAATTATAGGTTGCTACATATCTGGATCCGAATCGTGCAGAGTTCGCCGTAGTTTGCAAATGCAGGTTTGAACGGCGAGGTCGCTTATCGCCGGTGTGTCTGCGAAATCCCGGACGGGTACCTAGTTATCATGTTCAGCTCACCACGCATTTCCCCGCCAGCACACCTGTGACCGCCTCGCAGGTCCTCGCGTTTCTCGAACATGTTCTCTCGCCTTTTGGGACAGTACTTGTGAATGGATTCTGTATCGGGATCTTGATAGCACTCGTGGCAGATCGCGTGCTCATCTTGAGTACACGTCTGGTCCGTCAGTCGTTTTATTGAGGTGGGATCCGTGCTCTATCCTGCTTTCTAAATGTTGATGGTGCCTATTTTGCGAAGGATTAACTGACACTAACAAGTAACTGTGACATTCCCTCATGCCAGTATTCTAAAAGCACATCACAAATGAGATGTAGCTATTGTTCGTGCTGACGCGTGCAATTAAGGACAGCTTGAATTAGCTGTATGCCTCATATGCTGTACCTTGCATGCTCATCAGTCCAAGGTTACATTGCAGATCAGTTATGGAGTTCACCTGAAAAGCGGGCTGTCATCGCCCATGTCCTTGAATTCGTGTTCTCGGTCGTTAGTAATATTTTCCGCCAAACACTGCGCTTCTTTCTTTTTGTTCAACCGATTATAGTTCCACATGGCGAAGAGGCTCATTACAATTCTGTTGCAAAAATAGGTCATGACGATGCAGCTTGGAAAACTGATGAGACATACGCAAGAGAAAGGAATCCTATGATGGTACCATGCCCAATGTGGAAGCGTGGCGGATCAATATAAATGAAGGAGGAGCAAATACTAAGACAGAGTTGAGCGGAAAACATGTATTCATGATAATATGACACACCCTCCAAGGTTACTAAGACCTATGACCATCGCTAGCACAACTCCACGCTTTAAGTCGCCTCCCGCATTCGAGCCTGCCCAAGCGAGAACAATTGCGACGGTTGGATAGTTGCCCATGGCGGCAAGACAAACTCCAACGTACGACGGGCCTGGTAGATAGTTGCAATATAGCAAGATATATCCCACAAGAGACACAACCGTGCCACCAATGACATATGGGCCACGAAGGCCGTGCTTGTCAGAATAGATGCCAACTATGATTGTTGCAATACAGCCAGCAACGAATGGTGGGACTGTGAGCAGCTGAGCATTGGCAGCAGAGTAGCCAAGCTCGTTGATGATAGTCGGTGAAAAGAGGGCAATAGCATAACCAGGGACGAGCAACCTAATGAAGAAGTCAGCTCACGCATGCGAGATGACAGGAGGTAGTGAGTACGCCATATAAAATGATGATTTGGATGTAAGTCTTGTAATCTTTCATGGCTTGCAAGATGAATTGAGTGTGGAAGTGGGTGGAAAGGTTATTCGAATCCTGTTTGAGCATATCCACGATGTATAGTCTCTCTGACTCTGTCAAAAACTTGGCCGTTTCGGGATACTAGGTAGTCCAAATCAACAACTAAACGGCGCAGCATAACCATGAGCTCACATCCTGCATGAAGAAAAACGAGACGCATGCGACGATAACGGTGGCTGATCGAAGTCTAAGATGAACATCCGAGTCTGAATTGCCTCAGATATAGCATGACTTGCCCATGCCCTCTAAGCAGAACTAGCAGTGAACATAGATTAGTAAAGTTTCAGTTGAAAATGTGTAAACATACAATCCACTGCCAACCATGCAATCCTCCGACCCTGATTGACGAATCAGTGATGGCTGACAACGGAAGCAAACTGCTTACCCCTCCATCCGCTCAATACCATACCTGTGCGCATGAAACGTGAAGGTCAACACCGGGTTGATAGGAAAGACAAGCAACTTACGCAAGGAGTCCGCCGAAGGCACCTACAAAAGATATTTTTAAGTAGAGTTAGATCCCAGCGCTTATCAACATGTTGCATACCTGATAATGATGCCGCAGAAAAGAATATGGCAATGCGTTTAGACCGTTCAGATCGTGGATACCAGAAACAGATGTAGTAATTCACTCCAGGGAACAACCCTGCTTCGGTCAAGCCAAGGAACAGTCGAGCTCTGCCGTTGCGTTATTATGTGTCTGTCTCCACTGTGCGGATACGCTTTACGCACACAATGAGAGATTGGAACGAATTGACAAGACACATGAGGGTCATCACAAGACCCCACGCGACCATGATAGTTGGTACTGGATCAATCAATGTTATCTGATGAGGAAAAACAAGGCAAATGTGAGCGTACTCCAGCGCGATGGCCTGAATAGCTTGAGCGCGATGTTCCTATACAAACGTTGAGGACAAACTCGTTACTCGTGATGTTAAACACACGATGGGACCTCAGCAAAGCTGTACGGGATCTAGAGAAACTCAGCACTTGATGGTATGAGCATGATACACAACGCACAAAAAAGACAGCTGCAGCAATGTTGTACCTAAAGCCGATCAAATTCAGATCTGTAGACATGCCAGCGACCTTCGCATTTCCTGGTGGTGGTCTCAGCTGGTGATTAACAGAAAGCATGCGGTACATTTTCCGACTTACCAACATTAGTCCGGTCTCTGAAGGTAGCGTAAAATGTGACGCAAGCATCAGACAGGCATTCGGCAGACTCACAAGAACGACAACAGGTAAAATAACGTCACGAAAGGTAATAGGTGCCAATCGATCTTGCGCAGAATGCGCGCTCGTTCTGACTGAGCGAGCCGCTCGACGATCTGCTTTTCGGAGTTCGACTCGATGCCATCTTTGTGTAACGAGCCCATGGTATCCTGGGTGATGGAACAGATTGAATTTTGAAAGGTGAGACTGGTTGAATTACAGTCACTGACAAGCGGTCTTTTGCATCATACCCTGGGATGGGATAAAATATGGATATGGCATGCCAGGTCACAGGTGCCGTTTGAATATCGATATCTCTTGGCCATGGTATCATGCGGCACGCATCATATATTAGGTTAGACCAAACGGCCGTAGCATGATGCCCAGCTAGAACCCAAAAACGAACCAAAGTCTGTCTGAGCGTGGCTCAGTGTGGCTTCCCTCTGTCTGGACTCTGAGCGTGGCTCAGCCTGTTGTGGTTTTGACTGCATGGTGGCTTACTATCTAGTGTTTCTACTTACACAAAACGGAGTCCTGCTGTCATCCTTGGATTACATAAATAAGGTTACACAATCTACATTAGCACTAGTGGCCCCAGTGATGTGCAATGTGCTACTACCCACCGGCAACATTTTACAACCTCTTCAAAAGGGGATAGAGACTCTATTAGGTGAGGTCTTTGTAGACTTTGGTTAAGTCTAGAACGCTCTTGAGTGACATTTAAATTTTTGCAGACTCAAATGTACCAAATGGCATAATTAAAATGGCATTACACAGCGCCCCGGTTTCCTCGGAAGACTAGATAGAAACTAACAGTCACTGCGGAAACGACTTTTTAGTCGGACCCTAACAAGAGCGGGATTGTGTCGGGATCCCGATGTAAAACGTACCTTGTTCCCTAACTAGACACAAACACGACTTGAAGAAATTTGAGGGTGTTTGAGGTATAACAACAGCCCTAAACAGACTCTTTCCGCCTCGCACCAACAGAACTAAACTGACGCTCGTTTACTTCCGCACACAACCACTATTCTGCCACTAAACAGGTCCGTTTATTCGATATTCTGACATCCGTTTACGGTGTACATGAAATAAGGTAAAATTTTCGAAAATTCTCCAAGTCCTCGCTATCTACTAATCTCGCGCCATGGCAGACTGCGACACGATCAAGCTCGAGCTTCCCGCTCAACTCAAATCTTTCAATTTCACTTTCGAATGCAGCAGACCGGGCCCTGTGGTAAGTTCTCTCCTCGATTGTACAACCAAACAACTGTTAATCGATTTTATATGTAGACCGTCGAAATATCATTACAAAGGCCTCTCAAGCGGCCGCGTTCACAGCATAGTACCATGGATGGTCCTGATTCCAGTGAGACGGGGACTCAGAAGCCCCCAATGCTTGCCCGCTGGATAGATGCCCAGACAGAGGTATTTTTTTTCTGTGTACTTACTATTTGGTACTCAATGGACTCGAGCAGCGTCGATCGTTTCTCTCAGCAGTTGTCAAGACAAACACCCGTGGAGTTGACGAGAGCATCATAGAACCAGAGTCCGACTTACCAGATGTTAAAAATATCAATATCGTGAGTTGTTTCTCGATGTTCGTTTATATTCGTTCGTATTGCTGAATGACACCTACATATGCTAGACACCGACTACTGTGGTAGATGAGAGTGTAACAGAACCAGAGACGGACTCCGAGATAGACCCGTCGCAGGAGGTGCAGACCTCTGTAGAATTCACTCGCTACTAGCCTTCTTGGGAGGCTTGCCCTTGTCTGCACCTTCGTTTTCGAGCTTCTCAATCTTCTTTTCTGCTGTGCCAAGACGCTCTAAGACTTTCTGAAGGCAGGCATTCATTAATGCATCTTGATTAGTATGCTGATCTGAGGTCTCCGTCAGTCGGTGTATTTGAGATACGGCTTGTGCAACCGTGGAATGCAGATTCGTGGATGGATCGGGTGAGGGTTGATTCATGTAAGAACCTCCAGCAACACTAAACAAAGGCTGATAATCAGGTGTCGGACCCCTTTGATTAGGCTGGGGTTGCGAGTGAGGGTGATTCGCCGTATGGAAACAGGTGAGTCCCATTGTTGTATGGTGTCCCTTGCACTGACGATGTCCCTTGATACGGTGTTCCTTGGCCAGATGCCGACCCCCCATGTACCTGACGCCCGAACAAATACATGCCATCATTTGTCTATCTATGGTGAGCATTCGGTGTTTTCTAGTAGAGCATTCAAATGGACTTACCATCACTTGTGGTTCACGGCTTGCACCCTGTTGTCCTGTGCTAAAGAATGGATCCATCCGTGGCAGCCCACCATTATTTCAAGAGGGGAGAGCTGGGTTGTAGCGGTGGCAGTACAAGTGGTGCCACAAATGGTTCGTGCCGTTGCTGCTGCCTTTGAGTATCTTGACCTAACTGGCTGTTAGGATCACTGGGCCTTCTCTGTGTGTTCTGGGGCATGCCGTACATTGCTATGGGAGGGGAGGAGAACAGTTAGAAGAGCGAGAAGGAGGGACCTGGCATTTTTCGTATACATGGCGGATCCATAGAAGCATGTAATCCTAACCTAAACAGAGGGGGTTTTCACTATTTTAGACACTCTAACCGGATGTGATAATATGGCTAATCAGCCTCAAACCCGACTGAGGAATAACATGTCTGTAGCCTAATCACACTCTGTACTACCTTGAAATCCGTATGCTCGTTTGGTTCCGACTGGGAGACCTTTCGATACTTTGTCTGATACATTTGAGTCTATTTCTAGAGTACAGTTTGTGTCCGTGTACATGCCCTAATCCTACTCTTTTCGTATACGACTAAAAAGTCGTTTCCGCAGTGAGTACTAGTGGTCATGCGTTCCCACTATAACGTTCCATGTAAGTCGTTCAAGCCTTTCCCCCGCGCAAAACGGACTTTTATAGATGCAGTTATGAACAGGCAGAGTCCGAGTTGGCCCGGGAATTTTGATGATGGAGCCGCACGGATCATCACCATCTGTTCCAGCTATTATAATAGCAAATACTACCAGTGTGAAGTGTTGCAAGTTCCTCACGGAAGGATCGAAGACAACTGTCGAAAGGGAAATACTGGGTATATCAGGAATTTTCGTCTGAGCTGGCGCTGGCGCTATTATTTTCCAAGAGGCTGTGCATGGCGCAAGTGACGAAGGTGCGCGCACTGCAAGCGCACTGAGATTGCCATCTCTCAAGATCTCAAGTCTCGCGCCGATGGTGCAGCCTGGCAGTAACCACGCCAACACTGTAGACACAAATGTGCGTCTCGCTTGCCATTTCTGCTGCAACTCTTGCCACATATATATCGTGCTCGTGTCCTCTCCTGCTTAATATCCACGCCATCGACTGGAGGGCTTTACACTTTGAGCAGGTGTTCAAAGTGATGGCGGTATCTATTTCATGATGGTGCAGTTTGATTATCATCCATACCTTGAGCGACCGTACTACATATCGATATCCTTCATTCATTGTGCGCTTTGCTAGATCCATCAAATTGGTATAAGAAAGTTTTTCAATACGTGTTTCTTACCGTCACTAATATGAACAGTGACCTGTCGCTAACTCCAGCGAAACGGCCTTATAATAATTTCTCGGGTCACAAAATCACTACAAGATGGGGTTAGACTTTACATAGTGCCTTCAGTCGTAGTATGTACATACTAGTAAGCGCTCGAACCTCAAGTTGAACTAGCATCGTATCAGGCAATGCTGTAAAGGCTATATTGCGTGTTCTCCAGCAGCTGCTATCAACCTACCACCAAGTACTTATTCTAGTTTGTTCCAACTTCCCTGCATATAATTTCCTGGCAAGTCACCTCAATTGTCATTTTTGAATTATTCACAACTGTAACGCAGCGCACGCCGCATGGCGCTCAGTATTGGTCGAGACTTGGCTAACGGTCTCTCTCACCACATAATCCCTGAAGAATTACTTTCGACCCTTCGACAAGAAGTTTGTGCATTAGAAAATAGAAGGAAAGAGTTGTCGGCTCGCCTTCAAGAAACGACCACGTCGCTTGCCGAGGTTCAATCACTCCTGACGAGGAAAACGGCGCAAGCACATACAGTTCAAAACCTTCTTGCGCCCGTATCTCGCCTTCCAGATGAGATCTTGTTGGCCATCTTCGATGAAGCAGTGCGGAGTCAAGAGCAAGGACAAGTTAGAAGGGTGGAGATAGCCATATCATGCACTTCGCATCACTGGAGACAAGTTGCTGTCAACGCCCCAAGGCTGTGGGACAGCTTCTCCATCAGAGCAGAGGTTCCTGTCGCCGTTTTGCAGATCTACCTTTCTCGCTCCGCAAACATTCCTCTTACAATTGAATTCCGCGAACGAGAAACAGCCTGGCCCAGTGCAGATAAACGCAGCATGGCACATCTTGGTCGTGCTCTTGATGTTGTGTCGCCTTCGGTCCCTCGTTGGCGGCGTGTAATTGTTCTGCACAGGTCCTACCCCTACTTTACGCATCTCTTTCGGGAACTTCGACATGTGGCCCCTTTGAAGATGCTTCAGAGCATCTCTATGAGGTCACCAGGCGTATGTGGTCCATGTCCGCTGTTGCTTGGCGACTCGGCTCCGGCCCTGGAGTCACTCGAAGTTGAAGACATGCCCCTTCCACCCCCAGTCACGCAGACTTTTGACGCTGCCCGCTACAGCGTTGCAGGGCTGACCACGTTGCGGTTGCGGCTGCGTGGGATGGGAGTTGGAATTTCCCATGCAGCAACCGAGCCCTTTGCTTTCAGAGCATTGATAGGTTCAGCTCCGATGTTAAGCACCCTCGAAATCTATGGACAACCCATAAACTTTGGCCAGGAGAGAGTCAATGAAGAAGACATTCTTCCCCTAGAGATCCCTCGTCTCCGCACCCTGGTCCTTCATCCAGCCACGCAGTGTCCTCGCGATTTGCGTCACTTCATCTCGGTGATCAAAGCACCAACGCTCCGTCACTTTGAGCTAGTCTATCCTGACAACGCTCCGCCTGGACAAAATGTATCGGATCTACTATTTGACCCTTTTCCACTAGCTAGATTTCCTTGTGTGGAAACTGTGCGTCTTCACAATGCGGTTCGCGCGGACACCAGTCCGGCATTTATGAGTGCGTTTCCGGTTGCGTCTCGCATCAAACTCGGCGGCTTGGACGCTGGCTCGCTTTTCGAAGACTTGACCTCCAACAGCATGCACGGTTCGTGGGCATCCTCGCATGTCCAGCACCTCACTATCATTTCTCCACTCCACAACACATTGCTACAGGTGCACGAGTGGCTTCTCAGTGCCACTAGCCAGGCCCATCAGTTGCCGATCATAACACTGGAAGGGCCCATCCGTGCTATCGACTGCCCTGAATTTCTTACACAATTCTCGAAACTTGCGAGCTGCACGGAAGTACGGCTCCGCGGCGTTGACCTTCTCCAGTTGGGGTAGATCGCTTGGCGCACGCGTCTATGATATATTTAGCTGAAGGTATGCATGCACCTCGACTGTTGAGTGATACTGATCATGTACACGTCTATCTGCAGCCCGTTCCAATGTCGTAGTCTTACGTCGTGAATAATATTAATGTACGAGCAGCCTGATATTCAAGTGATATAACTCCCTTCTAGGCCCGAGCCTGCAAGGTCTCAGCTTTGAATGTATTTTTTTTTGACTATCTCTCCCATGTTCAGATCTTGAGTGGACTGCTTTACATTCTAATTTTGACGATGTGGATAATGATATGCATCGTGAGATTTCATATTCTACATACTAGGAGAAGCTGAAAACTCGTGTTTTTCATAGAAAGCCTCTGCAAAACCACCTACCGAGGGACTCCGAATGCGACTGTCTGTTTGGTCTTTTGTTCAACCGAACAATCCAGACCAGACATGTGGACCTGAGCTTCACAGCAATAATGATCCTGAAGGCCACGACTTAGGCTCGTGCATGTGTAATTCTACTGACACGCGGAGAGGCACTCGCGTAACTTCTGTTTTGCCGAGCAGGTTGCTGGTAATAAAGGGAATGATGGGGTGGAAGCGAACGATTCAACAGAACAAAAGGTGAGCACCTCCAATCATCATACTCACTGTGGTTGTTCTCGGTACTCAAAGGGCATTGGTTTTGGTCAGTATGCCTGGCAACGACCTGCGCTCTTCTACCATGCCACGACCTTCACAAAGAACCTGCCAACCCGGTGTCGACAAAGAACTCTTCCAAGTGTTACAAGCGGAGGCAGCGCACCTTGAGAGGAAGGAGCTCGAACTCGCATCGCAGATCAGGGATCTCTCGGAGGCTTTGGTCTCTGTTCGTAGTACGCTGTCTAGAATACGTACCCGGGAAAGCGAATGCGTGAAGCGCATTTCTCCAGCCGCCCGCCTCCCCGATGAAACCTTACTTGCAATTTTCGAAGAAGCGGTTTTGAGCCAGGACGTGCAGTCACGGACAAGGGTTGAGAGCGCGATATCGCGTGTATCGCTTCGCTGGCGAAGGATAGCTCTACATACCGCCCGGCTGTGGACGCGGGTCTGTGTGACCCCTGACGCGGACGAACGTGATATGCAGCTACATCTCCTGCGTTCCGCTACGCTTCCTCTTGATGTGGAAGTCTGGGGATGGTGGGATTATCGAGATTCTTTCACCAGGCCTCATCACTTTGAACACACCCTAGCCACGGTACTCCCGTCCGCGTCTCGCTGGCGTCGTATAACAATTGGCGCGTCCTGCGACTCCCTCCTCACGAATCTTTCCTTTATTCTGCGTACCGTTGGGTCTTTCGACGCACTTCAGCAAGTTGCCTTCAAAGCCCAGCAGCCCGGGCAGATGTGTCCTGCGACTCTCCTCATGGGAAAATCAGCACCCAACCTTCGGTCCATTGATGTCGAAAACATAGTTCTAACAGCGCGCTCCCCCTGTTTACGCCATCGCGATTTCAACTGCTTCATTGGCGTAACTCATCTTACACTTCGGCTCCATGAAGGAGATGCGAGAGCTCTCAAGACGATGACGGAACTCCAAGGCTTCCGTGCATTGCTTTCGCGAACGCCGAGCTTAGTCTCCCTTTCTCTCTACGGAGAACTTGTTTGTGTCAAATCGGCCACAAACCTCGATGACGAAGACAACATCACGCTGCCTCGTTTACAGACTTTGATTTTACATCCTAATACTGTTCGGCCTCGCTACCTACGGAACCTCGTCGCGATTGTCATGGCACCAGATCTGCGGCACTTTGAGCTTGTCTACCCAGATAGTTCTATTCAGGGCCAGGTCATCTCCGATCTACTTCTCAACAAGGGATGTGAAGAACCCACACCTAGATTCCCGCTAGTTGAACGTCTCGTACTTCACAATGCTGCCAGCATCACAGCGGCTGCCGCGTTCATCCAGGCCTTTCCCGCAGTAGAGCATTTGACCATATCGGGCGCCGACGTCGGGATCTTCAATCAACCAACCTGGGAGGTGACAGGAGGAAGTTGGAGAAATATTAAAAGACTGACGTTACGACCTTTCCAACGGGATCATCTCACCCTTGTGGTCGATTGGCTAGATGCCATAACCAGCAATGGAGAAGTTCAAGCGCCGTTGGTTCAAGGGCCAATAACTGATTGTCCCACTATTTTGCACCTCTATGAGGAGCTTAAGCGGTACACTCAAGTTGAACTGCTCGACGTGGTCTCAAACTAGCTCTCTGAATCTTCGCAAGGTATTAGTACATAGGCTATCTACAGGTGTGCAAGAATACTTTGCTTTTCGGATGCATGTGATGGGCAAAGTATCGTACGTACTTCGTTATCTAATACTCGATTTGGTGGTCAGGAGATATGTACAACTCAAAGCAAACCTTGAATCATGGCGTGACATGAGTCAATCGCTATACGGTGCACGAATCATGCCTTCTTTTCAGTGCTTCCGGGAAGTTTGGCGGAGAACCTCACAGCAAAGACACTCATGGTCACCAGGACGGCATAGACGGCATAACCGCCCATGAGGTTATGCTGAACAGAGTATGCAAACATCGAGGTGGACATAGCTGGGCCCACAGCTCGAACGATGGATCCTGTCATTTGCGCAAGACCATTGGTGGCTGCCAAGGATCGCTTGTTTGGAGCTGCTGCGGTAATGAACATTAGGATACAACCTACAATGAAGTCAGCTACAGTGAATCAATCGCACAGAAACCAGCGCACCGAATGACATATCCATGAAAACACCCAGTATCAGCGAGCACGTGAGGGAAAACCAGACAAGCCAGTTGATTCCATATTGGCGTGCAATTATGTTGGTGATCGGGAAGAGAGCGAAAATAGGAATAAAACATGCTTCGCAAAGCCGAAAAACGGCCTTGGGACCGAATCTGTGCACCAGCGGGGCAAAAATAATTGACTGAAAGACACCATTGACAATACCGAAAGCTCCCATCCAAAAGCCAATAGTAACAGGATCAAATCCGAGGCCACCTAGCTCGATCGGCGTAGAATAAAAGAGAGGCTGAAGTGCATTGATGACAATTTCTAGAATAGAAATGCAGCCATAGTTTGCGATAGGGATCAGTATGGATGGCACGAAGAGCGAACGTATGGACACAGGTGAGTCCTCGACGACATTTTCGGGAACGTTTTGGGCTTCGCATCTGAGGGAGGACGTGGATTTCTCTTGCGTCTGTTGTCTGGGCAGAGTCTAAAAATTCATCAGTCAAGAATCTTGCGGGAGCACAGGTTCTGCGTACTTCTTTTAAGAAGAAGAGGATCGTGAGGAAACTTGTGACCGCAAAAACTGCAGTAACAGCGCTAGGCAGGAAGTATGGGAACCGCGACCAGAATTCGCCACGTAATAGATTAGGGAAATGATGTTGGGGGTGTTCTAGAGTTCCACCGATCATGGGACTCAAAAAGTATACATCAGCCTCCACACCAAATAAGGGATTTTCAAAGGATACATACCCAATAGTAGCACCTAAGCACCATGCAATAGGCATCAGGGCAAAGCCTTGCGCCATGTTGGTGGAATCAGTAAGTTCACCCAGCACGCTCTTCACGACCCCGATGTTGCCATTCAAGGCGCCAGTAATGCAACGACTGGACTCATTCAGCAGGCAAAATTGATTGCCAAAGTTTGTCCTCACCTGAGAATCAGCCCTGACAACGTCTTGGATAACCCAAAACAAAGCATTGATAAGGAGAGCCCGAAGATTCCTACCAAGAGAACGGGTTTACGCCCAATACGGTCAGAAGTACGGCTCCATTGCAAGATGGTTAGCGCCTGAGTGGCAAAGAAGAGAGACTCCTATCATGAGTTTGGTAAAGATTAGAGTTACACACGGAGAATGCTATGGCAGGCATAACTTACTATCAGCCCTGCATAATACCCTGTACGACCAAAGGAACGCGTCAGATGCTTGTTTCGCGTAAAAGATGATTACTCGCCCACTTTCCGCTCATCGCCGCCAGTGATATCGAACTCACTGACAAGCTACATGAAACATTTAAAAAGTGTGATTTTGACGTGGCAAAGGATACTAACCTGATTGATGTAGGGATAGATGGATTGAGACGCAATTGGCTCGAGCATCAGTGCCAGCAACAGAATTGAGATCTGAAGCTTTGGCAAGGGAGTAGACTTCTTCTGGCCTTGCTGCCCTGCGTCGAGAAGAGGGGTACGTTCATTTACATCGATGTCAGGATCTGAAGGTGCTACAGAAGACATCCTCGCCGAGTGACAGGCAAGGTTGAAGGAAGTGGTCGACGGCTCTAGTTATATATACGCCGGCTCCTCGAGCGCCAGCTTCCTTGAAGGTGACATTATAATTAAACTTATAAATGTCGAGCTGTCTTTCGGCTCCGAGTCTGAATCGTGGATGATCTGTTACCGTTCCGAAATACTTGGCGGGCTGCCAAACCTAACTTGATGAACTTGAACTAGACCAGTGGTGACCAGCCCGTCTACAGCTTCTAGTTGACAATTGTGACGTGATTCTCATTCACATGCTACTAGTGAGGGATAGAAGGACAGGAAGGGAGCTCACGGCGGTAGCCTGGGCATCAGCTGGTAATAAGGAGATATGGTCAGTCATTGAACCAATACATCATTAGATAACAAGAATAATATCAAGGGGGGATGCCCGAAAGAATTGAGCTGATGCATATGAAGACCGTCGTGATTGTACGTCATATGTGAAGTAATGACCTCAGATAAGGCTCACCGTATCATGGAATTCGGCAGCATACACTCAGGGTATGCAAATAGCAGGACTGTCAGCCTAACGACATTGCATCAGATACTAGATCATTCAAGGCGAAATCTTGAGACTCAGAACGTTGAAACGGCCAGGAACTACATCAAGTAACCCGGTAGGGTGTCACGTGGTAATTCCTTGTTGAGATCCTTGAAACATGATGTAATTAGTGCTAACATTGGGACCGAATGCGGTGTAAGTAGTCTAGACCGCCGTCCGCTAAACCGTTACGCCAAAAGGCAGCGATACTGAAAGCTTATGCTTCAGTATCGCAAGCAGTATTTATGCTGATTATGGGAACTCAGGTAAGCCAGCGTGCTTACATGCGGCTTCATGGGGATACGCCCATGGGCCACAGAAGGCGCTCAGATACTCTGGTGTGAATGAATGGTTCATCATGCAAAACATTAAACGGCACACTAGGTAGCCCAACTCATCTAGCGCCCCGGCTCCGGACGAATACCAAGATGCGGTGGTGCTTATCATGATAAAGGGGCTCTGAGATTCTTTTTAAGTAATAGGTACACATGGAAGGGAGTAGCTGGTCAGGGTAACTGTGACAAAAAAGACAGTGCCATAAGACCCTCGTCACGAAGTAGAAATTTTGATCCTTGAAGGAGCCAGTCAAATTATAGCGGATGATCACTAACCTTGATCATTCTAACCAGAACCCGGAATGATTACGCCGCGAGCGTGTTGAAAGGTGTTAAACCATTTTTGAGGTCCACAGAAGTGAAAAAATCATAACGTCTATTGCCGTTAGTCTTCCCTGGACAGACCAAGGACGAATGAAGATGTCAATGTTCCGTCAAGTGACTGGTTTAGGGCAGGCTGATGCACATACATAAGTTCTCGTCTTCAGACAGTTTCGGTCCTGGAATATCTGTCCATCCGACCGGTCTGATTCGGCATCTCCTGATGAAGGACTAGGCATATCAAGCGCCCAATCGTTGAAGTGCCTGACCTGCGCCAAGGTGATATCTCCGCATCCGCCTGATCGCTCGAGCGACCACAGGTGCTTCCATACAGAGACAAAACTTACTCGTTGGAGCATTTAAGAATGTCACTTCCCCTGCAAGAATGCCCACCATATGGCGCAGGTAGCCAAATCGCCCGCCTTGCTCCCGTATACGGGAGGTCAGACGACCTGCTCGTTGTCACCGCAAAAGGAGTTAAGTGTGCACCTGTGGCACGTCATATGGCGCTGCTCCATGTTCGGTCGCGTTCGAACTTTCTCCAAATGCATATCGCCCAACTGAATCCCTTTTCATAGCTGTCAAAGCCTGGGACGAACGGATACTTAGGCCGACGTACCAGCGACTTGTATGGTAAGGCTTGTATATGTAGATGCAGGTGGAGTATGAGGTTGAACGGTGGTATGTGGAAAATCCTTAAAAGATGTCACGACTAGCACATAATTCAAGGGGATATTAACTCACCTCCGCTTTGGAACTGGTACATTGAACGTATCAAGATTAATAAAATGGCCTATTTCCTCCATTCTCGGGTCTTAGGGAGTTGAATGTAGTGTTAACGTTGTGGCTGATCAGTGGCATGATGGACAAATGTCTCGAAAGGCAACGAATTCTCATCCTCTATGCCACAGACTTCAGACCACTGGCAAATATGGGCGCATTTCAATGCAGCTGATGCTGGAATATCCAGGGGTCCATGCGGAGACGTGTGGTGATAAACACGAAAATGAAAGCTGGAGCCACTTGGAGAACCTTGCAATTGAGGTTCAGCGAATTCAGCACCATGACAAACCGACTTCCATAAGCAGACAACCATTTGTCTTCCCTTCGAGCCGTTCCAAGGGCCAACGACTGAATATTGTCCCACTGTTTGCTCCTCTATGAGGAGGTTGAACGGTACACTCAAGTTGAATTACTCGACATGGACTTAGACTAGCATTATGAATAGTTTTCCGAGATATCAGTACACAATTGTAGGCTATCTACGAGAACGCACTATTGTTCGGGTGCATGTTATGGAACAAACATTCAAAGTATCGTACTTCATTATCCACACTTGTGTGGTCAAGAGATATGTAACAACCAGAAGCAAACCTGGAAATCATGGAGTAACATGAATCAGTCGCTACATCATTATGGTGTCGTAAATCATGCCCTCTTTTCAATGCTTCCCGGGAGTTTCGCAGCAAACCACACAGCAAAGACACTCATAGTCATGAGGATGGCATAGACAGCGTAACCGCCCATGAGGTTATGCTGGACAGAATATGCAAACATCGAGGTGGACATGACAGGGCCAATGGCTCGAACGATCGATGCTGTCATTTGCGCAAGACCATTGGTGGCTCCCAAGGATCGCTTGTCTGGAGCTGCTGCGGTAATGAACATCAGTATACAACCTATAAATCAGATTAGCCACAATAGAGGAAGGACCACACAGAAACCAACGTACTGAACGTCATATCCATGAAAATAGCCAGTGTCAGCGAACACGTGAGTGAAAGCCAGACAAGCCAGTTGATTCCATATTGGCGTGCAATGATGTTGGTGATCGGGAAGAGAGCGAAGATAGGAATAAAACACGCTTCACAAAACTGAAAAACAGCCTTTAGACCGAATTTGTTTACCAGAGGTGCAAAAATCATTGTCTGCAAGACACCGTTGACAATACCGAAAGCTCCCATCCAAAAGCCAATTGTAACAGGATCAAATCCGAGGCCACCTAGTTCGATTGGCGTGGAATAAAAGAGAGGCTGGAGTGCGCACAATGCAATTTCTAGAGTGGCAACGCAACCATAGTTGGCGATGGGGATCAGTACGGATGGTACGAAGAGCGAACGGATGGACACAGGTGAGTCCTCGACGACATTCTCGGGAATGTCGGAGGCTTCGATGGATTTCTCGTGCATCTGTTTTCTGGGCAGAGTCTGAAAACTTGTCAGTCAACGATCCTACCAGAGCACGGGATCTGCGTACTTCTTTTAAGAAGAAGAGGATGATCAGGAAACTTGTGACCGCAAAAGCTGCAGCAACAGCACTCGGCAGAAAAGTATGGGTACTGCGACCAGAATGCGCCACGGAATATATTAGGAAAATGATGCTGAGGGTGTTGGAGAGTTCCACCGATCATAGGACTTTATAAAAAGTATACGTCAACCTCTATACGGAATACGAGGAAAGGTACATACCCAATAGTAATACCTAAGGACCACGCAATGGGCATCAGGGCAAAGCCTTGCGCCATGTTGGTAGAGTCAGTAAGTTCACCCATCATGCTCTTCATGACTCCAATGTTGCCATTCAAGGCACCAGTAATGCAACGACTGTACTCATTCAGAATGCGAAAGCCATTGCCAATTTTTTGCTCACCTGAGAATGAGTCCGAACAACGTCTTGGATAACCCAAAACAAAGCATCGATATGGACAGCCCGAAGATCCCTAACAGGAGAACGGGTTTACGTCCAATACGATCCGAAGTACGGCTCCATTGTAAGATGGTCAGCGCCTGAGTGGCAAAGAAGAGAGACTCCTATCATGAGTTTAATCAAGATTAGAGCTACATGCGCAGAATGCTATGACAGGCGCAACCTACTATCAGTCCAGCATAATATCCTATGTAATCAAAGGAACGCGTCAGATGCTTGTTTCGCACAAACCGGTGATTACTCACCGACTTTCCGCTCATCACCGCCGGTAATGTCCAACTCACTGACAAGCTACATAGGAGTTTTAGAAAGCGTGATTTTGATGTGGTAAAGGATACTAACCTGATTGATGTAGGGATAGATGGATTGAGACGCAATTGGCTCGACCAGCAGTGACAGCAACACAATTGAAATCTGAAGCTTTGGCAAGGGAGTGGACTTCTTCTGGCCTTTCTGTCCTGCATCGAGAAGAGGGGTACGCTCATTGACATTGATGTCAGAATCTGAAGGTGCTGCAGAAGAAGACATCCTCGACGAGTGACAGGCAAGGTTGAAGGAAGTGGTCGACGGCTCCAGTTATATATACGCCGGCTCCTCGAGCGACCAGCTTCCTTGAAGGTGACATTATAATTAAAAAATGTCGAGCTGTCTTTCGGCTCCGAGTCTGAATAGCGGATGATCTGTTACCGTTCCGAAATACTTCGCGGGCTGCCAAACCTAACTTGATGAACTTGAACAATGAAAGTTACGGGAATTTATTAGACTAGATTCTGTTTTGTTAGACTTACCGCTTCTGTTTAGTTGCGAAGCTCGACAAAGCAAAGGGTCCGCCCATCCTGGGCACACCGCGAGCGTGTTGAATGGTGTTAAACCATCTTTGAGATGGACAGAAATGACAAATTCGTAATGTCTATTTACCGTTAGTCTCCCCAAGACAGACCATACTAGACGAATGAGTTCGATGACAGTCGACGTTCCTAATGACCTTAATTTCCTCCATTCTCCGAACTGGGATCCATATGAGAGATATTGAACCGATCTGGCAGCAGGTTAGTATACGCATGTTCGCATCCTGGTGGACGAACGTCCCGAAAAACTTTATCCTTGATATGTCAAAACTCGGTCCCCCGACTTCAGGTAGCGCTGGATCCGAGAGGGTTTTCTCAGACAGAAACGTTCAAGCACCTGTGTTGCAGACGTTTCCCACGCCCGGTCGATGTTCGCCACCACAGCTGCCGTCGGATCCATTGTCGGAAGCTTGGACAGCTATGCCACAGTCGCGTCTATTCTTCACGGAGAGTACTTTGTAGCCGCCCTGCTTGCTCGTTTGGACCCACCTCGCACAAGCGTTTACACTAATACTGACCATCTTAATGCCTCACGCGTCATCAATTCCAGTCTACACTCCCTTTACCGTTGGCTTCACTTAATTCTCGCCACATGCCCCGAACATTTACCACATCAAAGCACACACCTCCTCCACTTCCCCTGGCCAAGCAAAAGCAAATACTATCGTCGACAATGCCGCCCGTAATTCTCACCATCTTCTGCTCCGACCTTATCCCGTTCCCTCCGCTAGTTTCGCTCTTAGGTGCTCGTCATCGAAGATTTCCCGCTTCCCAGGCCTGATATATACACCAAATCATGGAGTGTGACAATAATCTACCTCAGGGGGTTCATGGGACCTGAGAAGCCACTCGTACACCTGTAGCAATGTGGAGTGGATTGGAGAAATGATAGTGAGGTGCTGGATGTGCGAGGATGATGTAAAACAAGGAGGAGCGCTTTCGCCAAACTCTGAACTGGCCTCGATCGAAACGGAAGGGACTTGGAATTTCTGTCATGATAATCCAAGCCCCTCGACCGTAAGACTGGTGCAATCCGACACGTGATTTGAGTGGAATTTGTATCCTCGAAGGCTGAGATGAGTATCAAAGTTGACTAGAGCATAACCATAAATACCTTGGTGGATTACTCGTCCCAACGCATGGCAGACGGCACCCAATAGACTTTCCCGTAGCGCTCGTCTTGAGAATCGAGCCAGCATAGCCCGTCTCGAAGAAGCATATTCTCTAGAGCAGCTCGAGCACGGTCTCTTGTCCATCCCCGACGGTTCTCCAATATTGCTTCAACGATCCATCCTCCTTCTACTTGTGCTTCTGCAAGAACCACAGCCTGATCTGCATCGAGTTCCTTGACCACACTTCTCACCATCTTCTTTCCACCACCAACGTCAAGCACTTCGTATCCAGCGCCGAGCGGTTGGAGTGTCTTGATACTTCTTATGACATCCTCCTCTGTAATGCCGCTCTTGACGCCACGTAGGTTGCTGACCATACGCACGAGCTCCCCCATTTCTATCACGCCTCCGTTCCTCTCTCTCGTGGACACGCAAACATCTACAATCTGAACCCCCAATTCATACTGCCAATCACCCATTCCAAGCATCTCTGCCAACCAGCCGCCCTTCCTTGGTCCGGCGAGAGGGTCCACACCGATTGACAAGCACATTTTCTGAAATGCATGGCGAAATGCTGGATCGCTACGAATAGAATCTCTATGCGTCGTTGCGAAGTGGAAAAGGGCAGTTTGGAATTGTGTTAGTTGCGACTGTAGATGATCGACCTGTGTTTTCGAGACCTCTGAAGATAGTTCTGCAAAACGTTGTGATACTTGTCTATCAAAGGCAGCAAGTCCGACGCCGCGATGCATGTTGATCCTTAAGTTGGTTACTCACACTGGAGTGTGGCACTGGCTGCGGTGATCACATGACGACGGAGATAAGATGAGCAACTTCTATTATTACATCATGCCTCCAGACGCCTCGGGCTTGTGTTTTAGCTTTGCCATCTTTAGATCTTGATCAGCATGCTGCTTCGAACGTCTAGTCGAGTTGGTCGCGTCCTTTGTTCAACCAGCGAACAATCCAGACCCGGCATGTGGACCTGAGCTTCGCAGCAAGAATAATCATCAACTTTGCGCTCATCTCTTCGGCTCCAAGGAGATGTGAGAGCTCTAAAGACAATGCCGGAACACCAAGGCTTCCGACGTGCGACATTGTTTTTGCGAATGCCGAGCTTAGGCTCTCTTTCCCCCTACTTATGGGTAACGCGTTTGTGTCAATTCAGACGTAAGCCCCGAGGACGAGGACAACATCACGCTATCTCGTCTACAAACTTTGATCTACATCCTAATGCTTACCTGCCGAACCTCATCGCCATGGTCATAGCACCGGACCTGCCGCGGTACTTTGACCTTGTCTACTCTGATAGCTTTATTCAAGGCCAGTACTAATCTCCGATCTACTTCTTAACAAGGGACGTGAAGAACCCACACCTAGATTCCCTCTAGCGTCCCGTGCTAAACGATGCTGCCAGCATCACTGCCACTGCCGGAGTAGAACAAATGGCCGATTCGGGCGCCGACGTCGGAGTCTTCAATCAGCCAACCTGAGAAGTGAGAAGAGGAAGTTGGAGAAAAGACTGATGGCTTTACGACCTTCCCGATTGCGATCACCTAACCTTTACGGACGATTGGCTGGACGTCATAACCAGCAATGCACTATTTTGCACCTCTACGAGCGGTACACTCAGGTTGAACTACTAGACGTGGACTCAAATTAGCTTTCTGAATAGCTTCGAGTCAGTTCATGAGGTATCTGCGGGTCTACAAAAATGTATTTCTTTTTGAGTGATGGAAACAAAGTATCGTACTTCGTTATCTAAGAAGTACTCAATTTTGTGGTCAGGAGACTAAAGCGAACCTTGAAATGATGGCGTGACATAAATCAATCGTTATATGGTGTCCCAAATCATGCCTTCTTTTCAGCGCTTCCAGGGAGTTTGGCAGAAAACCTTACAGCAAGGACACTCATGGTGACGAGGACGACATAGACGGCGTAACCGCCCATGAGGTTATGCTGGATAGAGTACGCAAACATCGAGGTGGACATGACAGGGCCAATGGCTCGAACGATCGATGCTGTCATTTGTGCAAGGCCATTGGTGGCTCCCAAGGATCGTTTATTTGGAGCTGCTGCAGTAATGAACATCAGGATACAACCTATAAATCAGATTAGCCACAATAGAGGAAGGCCCACACAGAATCCAGCGCACCGAACGTCATATCCATAAAAACAGCCAGTATCAGGGAAGCACGTGAGTGAAAACCATACAAGCCAGTTGATTCCATATTGGCGTGCGATGACGTTGGTGATCGGGAAGAGAGCGAAGATAGGAATAAAACATGCTTCGCAAAACTGAAAAACGGCCTTTAGACCGAATTTGTTTACCAGCGGTGCAAAAATCATTGTCTGCAAGACACCGTTGACAATACCGAAAGCTCCCATCCAAAAGCCAATAGTAACAGGATCAAATCCGAGGCCACCCAGTTCGATCGGCGTGGAATAAAAGAGAGGCTGAAGTGCATACATGACGATTTCTAGAGTGGCGATGCAACCATAGTTGGCGACAGGGATCAGTACGGATGGCACGAAGAGCGAACGGATAGACACAGGTGAATCCTCGACGGCATTCTCGGGAACGTTTTGGGCTTCGCAATTGAGAGAGGATATGGATTTCTCTTGCGTCTGTTGTCTGGGGAGAGTCTGAAAATCCATCAGTCAGGAATCTTGCGGGTGCACGGGTTCTGCGTACTTCTTTTAAGAAGAATAGGATTGTAAGGAAACTTGTGACCGCAAAGGCTGCAGCAACAGCGCTAGGCAGGAAGTATGGGAACCACGACCAGAATGCGCCATGGAATATATTAGGAAAATGTTGTTGGGGGTGTTCTAGAGTTCCACCGATCATAGGACTGAACAAGTATACGTCAACCTCTATACGGAATACGAGGAAAGGGTACATACCCAATAGTAGCACCTAAGGACCACGCAATAGGCATCAGGGCAAAGCCTTGCGCCATGTTGGTAGAGTCAGTAAGTTCACCCATCATGCTCTTCATGACACCAATATTGCCATTCAAGGCACCAGTAATACAACGACTGGACTCATTCAGAATGGGAAAGCGATTGCCAAAAAAAACTGCGTACCTGAGAATGAGTCCGAACAACGTCTTGGATAACCCAAAACAAAGCATCGATACGGACAGCCCGAAGATCCCTAACAGGAGAACGGGTTTGCGTCCAATACGATCCGAAGTACGGCTCCATTGTAAGATGGTCAGCGCCTGAGTGGCAAAGAAGAGAGACTCCTATTATGAGTTTGGTAAAGATTAGAGTTACGTGCGGAGAATACTATGACAGGCGCAACTTACGATCAGCCCCGCATAATATCCTATATGGTTAAAGGTACGGCATCAGATGCTTGCTTCACGTAAAAAGGTGACTACTCGCCGACTTTCCGCTCATCACCGCCAGTGATGTCCAACTCACTGACAAGCTACATGTAACATTGAAAAGCATTATTTTGACGTGGCAAGGGACACTAACCTGGTTAATGTAGGGATATATAGATTGAGATGCAATTGGCTCGACCAACAGTGCCAGCAACAGAATTGAAATCTGAAGCTTTGGCAAAGGAGTGGACTTCTTCTGACCTTGCTGTCCTGCATCGAGAAGAGGAGTACGCTCATTGACATCGATGCCAGAATCTGAAGGGGCTGCAGAAGAAGACATCCTCGACGAGTGACAGGCAAGGTTGAAGGAGGTGGTCGACGGCTCCAGTTATATATACGCCGGCTCTTCCATCGGCTATGATTAAGATGTTAACATGGAAATCAGCTGCGCGATCTGCATAATCAATAAGGCGTTTCCATTAAGAAAAGCTTGTCCATGGAGTCAACGTGGAGTAAGAGCCGAGACATTTCAAGCTCCATGATCATCGCGTACTCAAAAATTTAGCTCAAACAATTTGCATTCAACATTGGCACCGTTACGCCGCTCACAAGACCTGGCCGGGATTGAGCCTGGAATGTTTGGATTTCAGATTACGAAATCAAAGAAGGAATAACAAGTCAATAAAGGTCAGAAATAAATGTGTAATCAATGCCGCAGCTAAGCAACAGCTTCTAGTTGATAATTGTGATGTGATTCTCATCCGATGCTACTAGTGAGAAATAGAAGAACAGGAAGGGAGCTCACGTCGGCGGCCTGGCCATCGGCTAGTGACGCTGATAAAGATATGGTCAGTCATTGAGTCAATAGAACATCATATGATAAGAATATCAGGAGGGGGTGCCCGAAAGAATTGAGCTGTGGCGGGCCCTTTCGGCAGTGATGATACGAAGACCGTCGTGATAATACATCATATATGAAGTAAGAACCATCAGATAAGGCTTACCATCATGAAATCCCGAAGCACACATTCAGCGGATGCATTCAAATGCCAGGGTTGTCGGCCCTGAAACGAAGTTGCGTCAGATACGAAGTCATTAAAGACGAAATCTTGAGACTCAGAACGTAAAAAAACAGCCAGGAATTTACATCAAGTAACCCGGTATAGGGCATCAGGCGGTAATTCCTTATTGACATCCTTGCAATATGATCAAAAGAGCAGTGCTTACATTAGAATCGAATCCGGCTTCATGGGGATACGCCGCTGGTCCTGGAGAGAAAAGATTAGTACTGGTCCAAAAGAATCGATACAGAAGAGTAAGGGATCAGTGGATTGACAGATAAGTGCTAAGCATAGGGCCATAGAAGGCACTCAGATACTCTAGTTTGAATGAATGGTTCATCGTGCAAAAATAAACCAATAAATGGCACGACAGGTAACCCAACTCACCTAACGCCCCGGCTCTGGACGAATGCCTTGATGCGGCGTCGTTAATCATGATAAACAGGCTCTGTGAATTCTTTGAGTAATAGGTACACATGGAAGGGAGCAGCTGGTCAGGGTAACTATGACAAAAAGGACACATAGTGTCATGCAAGACACTCGCCATGAAGTGGAAAATTTTCATCGTTTAAGAAGCGAATTATAATTGATGATCACTAACCTGGATCACTCTGACCAGAACCCGGAATGACTACGCCGCAAGCATGTTGAACGGTGTTAAACCATCTTTTGAGGTCGACGGAAGTGAAAAAATCATACCGCTTGTTTGCCGTCGATTCTGAAATTTCAAGAGATTGGTTTAGGGCAGGCTGATGCACATAACAGGCTCTCGTCTTCAAACGGCAATGCCCGGCCGGGTTTGGTCACTCTGATTGGTTGTAACAACTTGCGATTAACATCTCACATGAACTGCACAAGATTTTGAATAATCAATGAGCAGCTTGTTCATTGAACGTTCATTGTCTCCTTGGGGCACTTTGTAGACAGTACATACAATATCTGATATGTGTAGTCGGGCGCTCGATTAGCACGAGATCCTTTGGACTTTGGTATGGCATTAATCCTTTGTAACTGTGTCTCCTGATGCGGAACAGCCTTCCTCTCATATCGACACATGTGTGTATTGCGGGGTTGGCATACCATAGCACCCGTAAACCTGAACTTCAGGCCTTTGGCAATTCATTCCTCAGCATCTCGATGTCAGTGCGATGTGGGATAGATACGAGTAGAAATTTCACCTGAATCTATCCTACATTTCTGAATCCAGCGCGACGGCACTGCGCAAACGTAAGTGCCTGTGAAACATCATGTGGACGTACGGCGGGTTGCACCGTCTTATTCAAAGGACGTAATCGAAGGGGTCAGGCAGCTTCACTGAGGTGAGTTCAACCCATTGGGGAGGTATAACGGGGACTGAAGGATCAGGCATATCAAGCGCCAAATTGTTGAAGTGCCTCACCTGCGCCAAGGTGATATCCCCGCATCTTCTCGATCGCTCGATCGGCCGCAGTCGATTTCATAAAGAGATAAAGCTTGCTCGTTGAAGACTCCGAGTATCAAAGGGTGGAACTTCCGATGGTTTCCATGCGATGGTCTGCAAGAATGCCGCTCTGCTTCCTGTATACATGAGGTCACATGACCTGCTCGATGTCGCCACAAAAGGAGTTATTAGAGTATGTATCCAGCACGCCGCTTCGCGTTCGCTCGCGCTCAAGTTCCAGAATATATATGGTCTGGCAGCCGTGGACTGAGTCGGCCATGAAACGCGATTAAGCCACGCTTTGCCATGGCCAGAAATACCCTTCCAAAATCGATCAAGATAAGCCTGATACTATGTTTGATGTTAGCGAAATATGATTCTGAGCCGTCTGGAACAAAAACAACAGTTGGTTGTCAGAGTCGTCACGACAGTGACGGCCGTCATGTTTGTTCAACCATCGCTTTACAGTATGATGCTTAGCATGGCGTAATAGCGACACGGCGACCTTTCTCCAAAATCCGTATCGCTTGGCGGATCTCAGCAAACCAACTGAATCCCTTTTCATAACCGCCAAAGCCTCGAACGAACGGAAATGCGAGCCGATGTACCAGCGACGTATATGGCAAAGCCTGCACATGTAGGTGCAGGTGATGTATCGAGTTGAACGGTGGTATGTGGAAGCCCATCCTTAAAAGATGATGTCATGACCAATATAATTCAACAAGGGGATATTAACTCACTTCCGATTTGGAACTGGTACATTGAACGTATCAAGAATAGAATGTCCTATTTCCTCCATTCTTCGGACTTGGGCATAGATAAGATATTTAGTTAACGCAGCCGGTAAAGAAATGCTCACGCATGTTCACATCTTTCTCGGACAGCTTCCTGATACTTTCTGATTGCAACATCAGCCAGCGGAGCGGATAATTTCGTGGAGCTCACCAATGTGAGTCTTAGGGATGAGTTGAATATGATGTTGTGCCGATGGACGAATGTCCCGAAAGGCAACAAATTTCTCATCCTGGACGCACGGATCAAGCCTAGGGTTCAACGTTCAGTATTGTCTCAACACATATGCATACGCACCTCCCATACGATATCAAAGTCATCGCGATTTGTGGAATAAACCCACAAAATATACAAGACTGAGAATTGCCCTGGTAATTAGACCCTTGCATAGTATCCGAAGAAAGAAACTAGTGGTTGTCTATTTATGGAAGTCAGTGTTGTTTGAATTCGCCGCTTCCGACGCGAGCCACCGCCAACCGCAGTGCAAGGTTCTCCAGCTTTTCATAAGTTCGTGTTCATTACCACCACAGTCTCCGCATGAACTCCCGGATATTCCAGCGCCAGCTGCATTGAAACGCGCCCATAAATATTCGCCGGCGTTCTGAAGTCTGTGGCATCGTGTCCATTTACCTGTTTCAGGCATGTCTGCATCTCCAGACAGCACGCACACAGCTTTGTTCGGCGAGGAATCTACTCTCTCTACAGAGGCTCATCCTGGTATCGCACCATCTGTCTCTTCCGATGCCTCTGAGAACGATATAGCCAGGTGCTCACATATCACTTCCGTCTTCGCCGATCCCTCCGCAAAAGCAGGTATCATAGACAAATTTAAAACAGTCGTAGCCTGGCACGCACGGAGGACGCATGATGGTTTGCACCCAGCAAAGCGAAGAAAGGTGTGTTAGCTTGTTCATGTGGAGATGCATGGTTACATGACTCTCGGCCCCCTGTTTTACAACTCAGGTATCATCACCGACCTGTGACACCTGCGACCAAGCACTCTCTCGACCGTTCGTTTGTCTGCATTGCTCATTCGCAGGATGCTGGTCAGAAGGACACGCAACAAATCACCTGAAAGAGGCGGGGCATACGTTTTGTTCGTGTTTTCGCCGCCAGGAGCTTCTTGGTCAGCTGACAACTCTAAACCCGCCCCACTTCAGGCACCGATGCAAAGTCTGGATCTGTCTTCTGTTCAGAGTGCGAAGACTTTGTCTTTGATGACACCATTCGACGAATTGTGTCTTTCCACCCTCGTATCGGTTGAGGAGCACAGAACAAAATTTCAAGGTAATCTGAAGCGATACCTCCAGAGCATAGCAGATTTTAATTTACGTCTAGTGGCAAAGAGAGGCAGAGAACCATATCAACCGTGGATTCCAACGGGCGACGAGTCAGCTGCCTTGCAGTATGCCGCCACAGTGCCTTGTCAAGGTCTACTTTCCGTTACAGGCCAGATATATCAGCTCACACCTAACAGGTCGTCGTGGGCTGCTCAATCTAGGGCAGACGTGCTTCTTGAATGTCATACTTCAGTCATTCATCCACAACCCGCTGTTACGGAATTATTTTCTCAGTGATAGGCATAACAGCAGGCTGTGCAAGCATTCAGACTGTACTTGTTGTGAAATGGACAACTTGTTCACGGAGGTCAGTTGTCATCCGCACCGGTCTTGCCAATGTTTGATTGCTAAATCAAACTGAATCAGATATACTCCCCGACCAATACCCCATTTGGACCGACGTCCTTCCTTGCTACAACTTGGAAAGTTTCGGCCGAGATGTCGGGCTATGCTCAACAAGACGCACACGAGTTTTTCATCACCGCTCTGAACCAGATTCACGGGACATGCCGCGGTTCTACGAATATTTCGTGCAACTGCATCATTCATCAGACTTTCGCTGGTCAGTTCCAAAGCGACGTTACGTGTGAGAAATGCGGGACCGTGACGAGCACTATCGACCCGATGCTTGATATCAGCCTTGAGTTGAAGGCAAAGTCTGGGGAAGCGTCCACTGACAACACCCTTGCCAGCTGTTTGCGCAGGTGAGAAGGTTTATGTCTCTGTTCGACAGGCTTTGACTCTTTCAAAGGTATACTAAACCAGAAAAGCTTGGTGCGAGGGAGTACAGTTGTAGCAAATGCACGAAAGCGTCGCACGAGGCCGTGAAGCGGCTCAGCATACGGACATTACCACCAGTTCTCAGTTTCCAATTCAAGGTTTCTTAATGTGTTCAATGATCTAGGTAAATTGACACTGACACCGATTTAAGCGATTCGAGCATAAGACATCTGGGAAAGCTGCACCGCAAAAGATCGACGCTCCAATTCGAATTCCAGTCTCTATTAATATGGCACCTTATACGACTCTTGCTATGAACATGACCGGAAAGGACGGTGAAACTGGGTGAGAGGTCTTTCCCATAGAACTGTGATTTAATTTCTAACCAACTCCGTGAATAGCTACCCAGGGCCAGACGCGATGTATGAATATGATCTATTTACAGTCATCAATCACGAAGGGCAAATGGATAATGGGCACTACACGAATTTTGCTCGTTTTCAAGATGAGGTGCGTGTGCGTCGTGTAGTTTTGTTGCATACATATTGACGGCGTTCAAGTGGTACCGTTTTGACGACGACAAGTATGCAATTCATTGTCCTTACCTGCTCTGTGATCTCACCTTTGACAGAGTAACCCCATCGACACTCAGTGACTGCCTAGCCTCAAATGCTTACATGTGTTTTTACGTGAAGCGGCATCTGGACTACAAACCCTATATGAAACCAACGTACCTAGTGGCACGCGAAAACGATATAGTTCGTGAGCAAGCAATGGAGCGAGAAAAAGAGGCAGCACGTATGAAAGAAGTGGACGATGCCCTGTTGGCGATGGTCGGTGGAGACTGAAATCGCCCCTGATGTGGAGGGGAAATGAACATTGTATTTATAGGAGTCTAGTGGTCGTTATTAAAACAAGGAAACGAAATTTAGTACGCGGTGAGAGTAAGGAGGGTGTAGTGATAAAACAACATGGCGAAAGGGAAACCAGTTCGTGATATGCAAGATAGAAAGAAATGCGAGTACCCAATATTTCCAAGGTGAAAAGGCTCCCGATTTGACGGGTAGGAACGGAAAAAGCGCGAATCAAGGAATGATATCATAGAGTTCGCCATCTCGGACTCGGATCTCTACCACTTCTACCTCATAATCGGTCATCGAAGATGTAGTTGACGTCCAGGAGCTGGAAAAGCCTTTTGAGCTTGGTGGTGAGGTAGATGCAACATCTGTAAGGTAAATCGTGCAGAAAATAAGCCTCCTCTTCAGAAAAGTAGTCAAATGCTGAACGGAAAACGTACATCTATCTTTAATGTAAGGGGGGACGAATAAATCCTGTATTTGGAAGACCTGTCAACTCGAGCTCGGAAAATTGGATAAAAAGGACGCAAACCTGGTTCCATACAAAACCTTGACTCTTCTGAATGGTCAAGATTGGACGAAGTGTATGTGTGGGCCGGCGCTCTCGTTTGCGATAATGTTTCTTTGTTGGCTCTGGCTCAGGGTCAAGGGCTCTTTGTTTGCCCTTCATATCCTTCTTAAACTTGGCAGCACTCTTCTCATCGTCAGCCCCATGATCGCCTCGATCGATCTCCATGTTCTGCGTATCATCATGCCTCTCAGTATTTACGGCATGATCTCCGTCGGAATCACGGTCGTGATGCCCATAGTCCTCCCCGTCTTCTGAGCAAGACTCATCTTCGGAAGGGCTTTCATTGTAGTCTTCATCATCATCATCAGATGGAATTTGTTCATAGCAGGCCCAGGTTGGAGGAGAGGAAGCCCGGCCGATGGTACGGCGCCTGAAGTATGAGGAGTAAGGAGAATTTGGGGTAGGTACTCCTGGATTGCTCATCGCGGTATAGGAGAAACAACAAAAGCTTGAGGCAAGTCGTATGTATGTAGGTTCCAGACAACGTGTGTGAGTGCTGTTCGAAGGTGATGTGAATAGAACCAGTGCTTAAAGCAGTGTAGTGATAGGCTCAGAGTGACTACTGTGACGAGATATGTCTCCTACATACGTTCTTCCCACAGTCCCACATATAGCAACTTTGAGTAGATCGTGACTCGGTTCAGGATCATCGATCATCACCACCAGTCATGGCAATAAAGCTTGTGATGGCATTTGCTTGTGGCAGAAGCATATCCATGTCTGGCCCGGCATACTAAGTACGTGGGAGAACGTGATACGATGTGATCGAACAAGTGCTCTGGTAACAAAAGGAACAGATATCGCGATAACTAAGTGATGGGACAGTGAGAATGAAAACAACATGAACATGCGAACGCGTGCGAGGGCACACAGAGAAGTCATTTTCCATGCGAGAGAACCGGTGAAGTCGGAAGATAGCACGTGCTCGGAGCAGTTATAGTACTTGAAGTGAATCGCGACGTCGGAAAGAAGCTCCCGCTTGGCTTACAATACATTGGAAGGGCCTAGATTTGGCCTAGATGTTCGCTACGCTGGACATAGGCTGCGTGCACGTGGGATCGCATTCGAGTAGGGACTTGAAACAGATAGGAGAGAAAGTCTGGAAGAGAGCAGTTAATCATCCTGTGATGACATCACAGCTTATCACGTTTATGGGGATCTGCGACTATTTGATGCCGCTGCCTTTTGATTGAATCATACATAGGGCATTCTCGTCCAGAGGGGTCCGACTTGCGTTCTCAGAGAGTAGGTGTGGACGGAATGAATGCTACTCTATAGCATCAGTTTTGATGAGATTAATGAGCGAGTAATTATATAATTGGCTTCCAGAAAAGAACCAAAACCATCCACTTTTATGTCGAATACAGATTTTGAGCGGATTTCGAGTGAATCTCCTTTTGGTCCCAGCCAATTGAGGCGCAGATCATATCTGCATAACTTGAAGCTGCAGTAGATTGCACTGATGGCGGGCACAAAGTTTGCATACGTGCGCAATTTCGAGCTCCCTGATCCATTGTTACCGGACACCTATCTGGTCTGTCGTCTCGATGGCCACTCTTTCCACCGGTAAGTGACCATCGGAGTTGAACAAGGGAATAAAGCCTAATAGTCGTTGCATGATTCAGGTTCTCGGAGGAGCATGGGTTTGCAAAGCCCAATGACGAGCGTGCTCTCCAACTCATGGATCACGCCGCGAAGAGCGCGATGATCGAGTTCAAAGACATCATGCTTGCGTTCGGTGAATCCGACGAGTTCAGGCAAATATAAACCTCTATTCTAGTCGCGACCTGTTTTATCATTTATCATAGCTTTCTCTTCCGAAAGTCGACGAACCTTTATAATCGACGAAACGCTAAAATACTCACCACGTTGACGTCCTACTTCACATCGTGTTATGTGCTCAACTGGTCGCAGTATTTCCTCAGATACACCGCTACGATATCCACCGTCATTCGACGGACGTATCGTCGTGTATCCGACTGAGCGTGCGATTCGCGATTATTTTTCGTGGCGGCAAGCCGATAGTGGGTCTATCTCAGACTATCGATGCTGCTGAGACTGAGCTCAGCTGCGTGTCAGCATAAAGCCCACATAAACAACTTATACAATACAACATTCTGGGCTCTCATACAAAAGGGACGTCAGACTACTACGGAGGCTCATGCCACGCTTAAGGTATTTTTCTTTCTTCCGTACCTGTGATACTTCATTGACAAATATCAAGGGTACCGTTTCTTCAACTAAGCACGAGATGCTTTTTTCCCGGTTCGGTATCAACTATAACGAAATCTCACAGAGGTTCAAGAAAGGCAGCGTTATAGTTCGAGAAATTGTGCGTCAAATTGGAAGGTACTATATCGACTTATGCTCACGTTAACATGTAGGTAGCCCCTAAATCATCGGACAAGGACGATTCGTTAGAACCACCGATGCTTTTGGCTCGCTCAGAGGCCAAGCAAGAACGCGACAAGAGCCTCGAGTGCTCAGCGTCTGATCCATCGACAAGTATACAATCACAATCTATGGATAAAGGTGACGAGACACTACCTTTCGACCCTCCACATCAAAAACGCTCCATGGCGAAGAAGAAAAACAAGGTGGAAACTACAGTAGAGGTACTGCACTGCGACATCATCAGTGATGAGTTCTGGCTGGCCCGTCCACATTTACTGGAAAATTAATACAGCGCCTCTAAGACACGTGTATGTCGTGAATGTCATGCAGACGACATGATTCATGAAGTCAGTCGGTAAGTACACTGACGCTGGAGCGGCAACTCCAGCCAGTGCGGATGAGCGACTCGACCTCACGATCGTGATGATGTGTGCTACTACGACAATGACGGTCTGGAATGTGCCTTCTGCCTGACTAAGCTGCTCGCAAACAGCTGCCTCTACTGCCCCTGCTGCTAGGGGTCCCCCACCCCAACGCATCGTAAGAAAGAAAGTAGCAGTGAAGGGCAGACGCTACAGGCGCTTTGTTGGATCGCAACATCGTCAATGTTTATCATCGTTTACGGACTCATTACATAGCTTATATCTTAGTTGTATCACCTTATTTGTACCTCAGCGCTTCTTCCACAACGTTGAGGTATGTTCTAGTATCGTCTGCACGCCGGCTCGTTCTTACATTAATCTGTCTTTAGCACATCTCTTAGTTTCTAATTGCCACACGCTTGAGTCCTAGATGCTTTCCTCTGATGGACATGAATGCGTAGTATCGTCAACTTCTTTCTTGTGTCCGACCACACCAACACCTCTCAGAAACACGAGGCCAAGAAGTGACGCTGGGACGCTGATTAGGCCGCGCAAGTCCAATGTGTGTTTAAAATACCTACCAAGAAGACAAAATGAGGCAGTAGTCCATTGAGCAGCCTTGTATCCACTCAGATTCGCCGATGCGGGAGCATTCGTCATTTGGGAGTTCAGAGTGACTCCCAGCTGAGCGGATTCCTTTTTGACTACGCTGTTAAATACAATCGTGGATATGGTCACGCCGAACGCAGTCCCGAGCTGCAGATAGTAGGTCAACAGTAATATATCAAGATGAATCATGGTCAGGCAACACACCTGCGTCATAGTCTGTAACAGAGCTCCAGCAATGCTCTGCTCGTGTTCAAGTGCCGATTTCGCAACAAATATTGTTCCAGATGCGAAAACAAAATCCGCGCCATAAACAGAAAGTATTGACGATGGAAATCCGAACGACCAGTATGTCATGGAGGGGTCGGTGGTCGCGAATAGAACGCACGCAACAGCACTGAGAAAAGTTCCAGAAACTGTTGGTAAATTGTAAGACAATTCGTGTTGCAGTCTTTTAAGTATTAACGAACCGACGAATACCACAAGCGGAAGTCTTCCTACGAGTAATGCAACAAGATAATTGCACAACATCCCCGAAATAAACATGGGCATGAATCGGATCATGGTCAGTACTGGGGATAACAAAAGGTATTTTTGGTAGTACATCTGAAGAAATTCAAAGCTTCCTAAAGTCGAGGCGCCGCGCAACAGAGGTCGCTCACCTGAGCCCAGAATAACCAGCTGGTGAAGCCGCACCAGTTGAAGAATGCAACCCACATGACCACCGCGATTTTACCATTGGATCGAGTCCATATGGACGGTCTCATGAGTGGAGGGGGTGTCCACATTGACCGGGGTTTGGAGGTATCGTCTGCGATTTTCTCCAGAAAATGCTCCCACACGAGGAAGGAGCCAACCAAGAATATGCCGACAACGAGCATGGCAATGATATCTAGCTCGACCATCAAGATGACTTCACTGGAAGGCAAGAGCTACTTACAACCGGTTCTCCAGCCCTGAGGCGCGAGAGAGCTTTGGCCGAGAACAAATACAATAAACACAAGTCCTGATGTCACTAGAACCGCGCCGATCCAGTCGATGCGTTGGTCAGCCTCAGTAGATTCTTTATCCGCATCGAATGATATCAAACTACCGATGCAACACAGTGATGAGAATGAGGCAGCGACATAGAAAGTCGCACGCCAGTGTTGCCTATATTCCGTCAGCTCACCAAGAACACGATCTATGAATGTGGGTACATACTGCGAAAGTTGCGTAACTGTTCCACCGACCATCATCCCGAAGGCACCCCCCATGGGAGCGCCCGCAGCAAAAGTAGCAAAAGCAATTGATCGTGCACGAGATGATGGCGGAAATGCACGCGCCAGCGTACCCATCTGGCGCATGTATGAGAGCAGTAGTGAATTCATACAATCACGCACATACCGCTGAGGGGATCATCGCAGCTGCTCCAAGGCCTTGAAAACCTCGTATAATGGCAAGGGTCTTGCCGTCTGCATTCTCTATAGCATTCATATCTGTTGAATGGGTCACTGCTTACCATTAGCAAAGCTTCCAACAAGTGAAAATACGAGTTGAAATAAGGAGCCGGCAATGAATGTCTTCTTGCGACCATGCAAATCAGCAATCCGTCCGAAGAGCAGAAGAAGACATCCCTTTTTATCGTGCAATTGGTGAGAAGTTGAGGCACATAAGCTGATATACACACCGAACTCAGAGCATACGCAGAAACCAGCCACTGGAGCTGATCTTCTTGAATTCCGATGTCTCGGCCAATAGTTACGAGAGATATGGAAACCGACGCGGTATTTGAATTCTGGTGCCAATGTGACTCAATAATTCGGGATACTGAGCACAGACATACCTGGAGCACCAGAGAAAAAGTGCAAGTCATGACGAGCAAAATAGACCAAAAAGTACTGCGCTGTGGAACTTGAGGGGTGTAGCACATTTCCTTCTCTACTCCACTTCCTTGAGGACGCCCTAATCCTTGCTCGACTGTACCATCGAAAATGTGGGAAGGTAATTTTTTGTCCATCATTCGCTTCTCCAAGACCAATGGTGGGCGTGTTTTGCAGAGTGAATTGTATGTGCCCGAGGATCGCTCGCGTACTGCATTGTGTTCGTGCCAGATCCCGCAGGAACTGATTTGCCTGTAGGTGCCAACAACTTAGCATCTCCAAATAGAAACTGTCGGTTGCCTTCCGAGTGGGTGTTCAGTTTAACATCCGTCACCATGCCAGAACATTCGTGGAGGTGGACGTAAAGAGACGAAGCTTGAATGCATAAGCTGGTCTGATTTATAGGCAGGGAATATTAAGGTGTGCGAAGGGATATATTGTTCACCCGCGAATCCATTGCGACCAGGACAGTAAGTTAAAAAAATGTTGAACTTGAAGGTTGGTTTGGTGAGTGTCTGAGTTGTGCACTCGAAGAGTGTTGAGCTGTTTCTGCCCTCATAACCAAAGAGGATATTGTCATCTTTGGGGCAGGGACAAAGGAGTACTTCTCAAGTCACGATGGGACTGCCAACTGATTTACCTTCGGCAGTCGCCGACACTGAATACTACACCTGCCATTTCTAGCCTTGTTATGATGGTAATCCCGCTTCCGCCTGTTGCAAGCCGACGCCCACTCGTATGCGTCTTCCTTGCGCTTCTGTGCCCACACACCGAGGTTATATCCGGTGCAACTTTTGCGTCTTTAAAAGATCACATCGATATCAGATGACCTACAAGCTGGTGATATTACATCTCCCTTGATGGAGCACCGATGCCTCGTTGTTGAAACACATTGAACTCGCGTGTTTCAAGGGGAAACAGCAAAACGGGTGTTTCCGCCTCCTGTAAAAGGGAAATTGAGAACCTGCGTCCGACGCAATCCAGCCAGAATTTCTAGTTCAGGTCAATATGGACATACCGTCGACACTGCCATCGTGAATTTCCTTGCAAGGCATGTACCAGAGTTCCCATCCATAGGCGCGCTCAGTCAAAGGGGGCTGACGTACGCATTTCTCACAAGGGACCTTATCCAGAGGCAATCCGCGACCTTCTTTGCTTTCAAACACTTTACAGCAAGCGTCTTTTTTTACCTCCTTTGGTAATTTTTCAGGTGGGAAGGTGAAACATGTAACACCTTTCCGTCTTGCTTAAAAGGCGGGCCCGCTTGTTGCTATTAGCAGTGGAAAAAAGCCCACAAGGCCTCGCACAAATCATACCGGAAATCCTCGGCTGTCTTTTTCATCTTTGAACAGTTGTTCTCTCTTCCCTCATCCTCCTTTGTCACACGTTGTCAATATTAATGTCCCTTCAAGGTAAATTGTCCTTTGAGCATCTCGGAAAACGCCGTCACTCATTATTTTTTGCCTTGCATTATCTTATCGTGCCTCATTTTACGTGATATCTACAACCGTTTGATCACGTGGGGACCTCTCGCGTCGCGTCTTTCGCTCGAACATCCACATTCCGTTGTTGTCAAACTATTTGGCTCGGTGGGTCCCTGTAATTTTTTTCACGATGTCTTCTGCAAAGGTTTCATGCCTGGCGGATCACAAAGTTTCAACACCTGGGGATTGGCCGCCGGTCTACCACCCCTGGGATTCAACAATTCAATCACCATCCCGCGCTTTCATAATTTCTCGGACGGGGAGTCCGACTCTGGCACTGCCCGCGCCGGCAACCAGGTCGGAGCCACCCATTTTAGTTATGGCTCTCGAAGCAGAGATCATCATTCCGAAGTTCTGGCACCGGAGCATTATGAAGATGATACTCCCTATGTGCCTCCACGGGCTGGGCAGTCCCTGCCACACGCATATTCAACCCGCGCGCCACATGATATTGAACATGGACACACAAGAACTCACGGCATCCCATCCGTGAGTGACTCATGTAACGATATATTTTTGATTTCTTTCTTATTCCTCCCACTGCAGCACCCGAGTCCCGCAGAATCTCATCATAGCGTGGATAGCAGCTGGAGTAGCTCCTCGTCATCCGATCAGAGCCAACAGGATCCAGTCCAATCCTACACATCTCATTCGCGTCCACAATATACTCCATCGGTCTCCCGCCACTCATCTTACAACGAGCCACAGCACCCACCGCAGCATCCGCATTACCCTGCTTATAATGGTCTTCATCGCATGGGCCTCGAGCACACCAGGTACCCAGACCAGCCACCTGCCAGCGGCACTACCGTGCACTATAGAATGCCTGCACACCCTCCATATCAATCTGATACCATTCTTGCTCCCGAGTTCTACCAAGAACAAATGAATCAGGACCTCGTCATACCTCAGTTATCTCATTCATCTACCGAACAGTCTTCGACTTCGCAATCTAGTTCTCATGGGTCACAGCAGACGTTTTCCGTCGCTCCTATTACGGATGACAGGTCTAGACACCTTCTCTTCGAAGATGCGGGACCTTATCTTCGGGAAACGTTGCATATCCCTCCATATAAGGAAATCAACCTGTGGGCGATTCCGGATCCTCCTGAAGGAGAGAAACCAACTCAGCCCTATCCTGTACTTATCAAATTGGCGATTTACGGAAGCCCGAATAAGCAACTGACTCTCCAAGAGATATACACAGCACTCGAGCAACGTTTTAAATGGTTCAGAGATCGACGGGATGATAAAGCTTGGAAGGTGGGTCTATGTTCCGATTCATCATTCACTGCGCCTTATGTTTATGGACAGAATTCGATTCGTCACAACCTTTCTCTAAACAAAGTCTTCAAACATGTGCCACGTGCTATCACAGAGCCGGGGAAAGGAAGCTATTGGCAACTCGACTGCTCTGAGGGCGAGGGCTACAAGCGTACTCGGAAGCGCCGCAGCAAGTCTGCTCGAGCAGCACTTGAACAGGGTGACGATGATGATTTTTCCGAAGGCGATGTGGAGAGCATGAGTTTCCCCAGCATGTCAGCAGGTTCGAGTCTTGCGAGTCGTCCTAGCCGCGCAGCATCCGACGAGTCTCACATCGATCCTGAGTCGCGACAAGGAAGTCATGTTGTCGGCGAAGGTCGTACCCGATCTGGATTGCGCAGGACTGGTGCCACCGGTCCATATCCCGTCCCTGGACCTTCTCAACAATCGCCTCGGTATCAACAGAGCCCATTGCCGCCTTATGGAACTCAAGATTCTGCGCCAAGATTCGGTCAGTCATCATTTGGTCAGGGATCACTCGGACGCCCGGGGTTCAGTCAGGCGCCAGCCAGGGTGCTTGTACCCCCGGCAGCTTTGTCCTCGGCATTTGTGTCGTCATCTGCCGCAACGTTCGGCCCAGTTCCAGTGACGTCCTCCCGTTCACAGTATCACTTTGTGACCCAAGATCGCAATGCGCCCATTGTCCAGCCTACTCCCAGACCGGGTGTTGAGTTCATCCATGAAGGTGGCTTGCCTAGTGCGAGACGCATTCAAGGCTACCCCCAAGGACAGTCCCCGTCTTCCCAGTGGTCTTCGTTGTCGCAACAGAGTGGCTCCAACTACTCTTCTGACCCTAAGGGCAAGGGCAGGTCGATGTAAGCGCTCGATGCCTCAGTAGTTCAGACCGACGATCCCGCACTCCTGTGTGCTTGTGTGGGGGATCGTCTAAGGTCTTGCCGTGGACATTCTTCATATGTTGCTCCTTTCTAGATTGTTTCATCGGGCGTGTTTCATTTGACGTGCGCTGCTCCGGACATTCTTCTTTCATGCTTTTAATGCGCTGATGACTTACTTGGTTGTTTTTCCTCCACTTGCTTTTTACTCGCTTTCCTCATTCATAGTCAATGGTTGTGAACCTCACTGTAACATTAGTGCTCATGTGCTCACGATCCATTTACTTACGTTTCTACACCATGCGTCAATAATCACTATGTTCTGACTCACAAACTGTATTATTCAACGTCAACCTATTGTTCCAATATATATCAATAGCCAACACCCGGACTCGAATGATTTTGCGTGCTGAGACTTCTGTCTCTCAGCCTTGGGAACCGAAATAGGCTCGTGCATCTCTCAAGTTTATGGTAGTCCCGAGTAATCCAGGGTCGTAATGACAAGTTCATGTTACAATTTCGCCTCCGATAGATATAGTATGAGATCAGCAAGGGATATCCGGAATGCCACGAAGATTTCAAGGCGAATCATTCTGTGTCTCTCGGTTTCCAACTGCCTGGACCGAATCCCCTAGGTCCAAGGGCCTCGTCGACAATATGCATCATCGCAAGGACCTTCTCATCCTCCCACTTCTTACCCACGATCTGAACTCCAACAGGTATGCCCTCCATCGCTTTAGGATCGTAAACGGGCTTCTTGCCCAGGTACATACGCGAATCGAACAGTTTTGATCGACCCGAGGCGCCTGGCTCAAAGTCTGCTGATAGCTGGTCGGTATCTGGGTCGACGCGTGTTACTGGTACAACGCCGACAGGAGAGTCAACGACATTGTACACAATAGTCGCGGCTGCGAGCGGGGACAAGTATGCGCAACTCCTGGGGGAGTCATGAGTTTCACAAAAATCGGAAGGTCCTGAAGCCCACCCGTGAGGTATCACTGGAAGCGCCTGTACAGGTGCGATAATTCCGTCGAAACCATATTTGTCCCATACCTGAGGGATATTAACGAAGCAAGGTTCCCGAATATCGATACGCTCACCTCTTCATACCACGCAGTAGCAATCTTATTGCGTTGGTCGGTCAAATCCATGACCTCCAAGACAGATTTCTCTCGTGACACGGAGAAGAGACTTGACAAGAGCGTGTCCCCCATGAACGTACTGGCGATCCAGGAAATCAACTTGCGTATGAAGGACGGTAATCTGGGGCCCAAGGTTGTTAGGAACAGACTGCTCTCCTGTCAGTCGGGTTATTATGTGAGGTATATACAGTACTTTATTATTAGACTTGCCGGAGGGTCAGAATCCAGATATGACAGCATCTTCTTATAACCGTCAGATGTAGCAAGTCCGACGAACACCTCCATCGCAGTAGTGTCTTGATCAAATGTCAGAACGGAGAATTAGGACAAGTATAGAACCGTACTCAGATGAGATGTAAACTCGAGACATTCATGTCCCTGCTTCCTGAGTGCTGAGACTGTCTCCAGTACTGCTCGCTGGCACACAGGTGATGTTTGGATCATGTCATCTGTAAGTAGCCCATAAGCAACAAATCACGAAGCACGACATATATCGCCATACCTGACAGGTAATAACCGAAGTGAAGCTTAGAAGAGAGTTCGACGTGTCGGTACGGCAAAGGAACGTTCTTGTGAGACGGGTCCTGTTGACCAAAGATAGTTCTGCAGAACAATTCGCAGTCCTGGACAGACCTAGAAAATGGTCAAGAAATGACCAAGCAGCAGAGTTAGCAACCGACCGTGCCATAGGCCCATAACCAGCTAGAAATGATTCGTATCCAGGCCGGCAGCCTGGAAATAGAGTCTGTCAAATGACTCGACCGAGAGTATCGAGAGTATTCCCTTCCTTTTGCACCGATAGAGCTAACACGGCCAGCCGACGATTTTAGCGAGTATATACCGCAATACGATGCCGGAATGCGTAGACTTCCTCCAATATCAGAACCAACACCGATGACGGATCCGTCCATGGCAAGCAAAGCTGCCTCTAGCACCAGACATTGTTACTTATCAGGAAATTCACAAGTAGATAACGAACCTCCACCCGAGCTGCCTCCACATGTAAACTGGTTGTTCCATGGGTTCGTGGTACAACCCCAGAGAGGATTAGAACATTCAAACGCGAACATTGTCTGTGGTACGTTGGTTTTTACGATAATGATGGCGCCAGCAGCTTTGAATTGAGTGACGAGCTGATAATAACGATGAAGGAGAGAATGGACGAGTGTCATCTTAAACACATACGAAAGCATCTTCTGTGCTTGGCTTATTGGCCCACGCGGTGAACCCAATAGTCGCGTCGTGTCCCTTGATCTCATCTACGGCAGAGTTCACAAATGTTATGGATCGCACGCATATGGAGCGACGTACATTGATCTTTGAAGCTCACTGGAACACCATGCAAAGGTCCCCGCACTTGCTGTGTGCTCGCAAATTCTGTGTCAAGTTCCTTCGCTTGTTTACGGGCATCCTCAAATAGGACTGTGACCAGGTATCAGGATGAAAATAGCAGCGAAATGGTGGTCCTACCCCCCTTCTGTGACACAATTCGTCTCAGCGTGAGCAACGGCGGCTCGCGCGATGTATGCCTCGAGGACTTGAGAAGAGGTCCATTCTCCTTTGGCTATCATTTGCACGATTTCGCCGGCTGCAAATTCTGTCAACAGGTATGCAATCCCAGACAGAATGCAAAACTAACCTGTTGCTTTGGTATGGATATCATGATCATTCACCGAATAAGGACCAGCCAAAGCCAGTGCCTTGTCTCTTGCATCCCGCTTCGACACGATGATGCTGTTTCTTTCAGCACTCATCATGATATCAAAGATGGCAGATGTCACGGTGGAGGATGGAACAAGAGGAAAGGATATACAGCCATCTGTCCCCTGGCCAACTTGCACCGCTGTTATTAATTGGGTGCAGCCCTGGGCCTAGTGCAGCCTGATACTAAGTGCAGCTGAGCGTGCGCCCTCCGAACATCGGTATTAAAACTTACTAATCCGGCTCAATATATTGAACTGAAACTTTATGCTCGTGGGACTTTGGGATGGACAGAGGAGTCCGAGAGGACGGAGCAAATTGTAGGTTTCTTTGTTGCTTTGCTTCTGAATATTATACAATACTGGTGCGAATGCTGCATGTCCACGTCACCCTCTTTAACTTTCACATCCGTCTTAGACCTCCCCGGATTCCCCGCAAATCATACTACGCACAGTGAGGTCCATCCGCCTTCGTTCCAGGAGCTTCGTCAACCTGTCAACCATCTCTAGACGCGTTCCCGTCGGGACAATCGAGGGGTTGATGTCGGCGTGAGCTTGAAGATTTCGAGTAAGCGCGGCATTTGATAATAACTGACATGCAGAGGGATCAGTGATGAGAGGCAAGGCAGGGTCGACGAGGTACTGCTTGTGTAAGTCTACAGACTCGGTAAGTTACGCTAAATGAACAGGAAATACCCAACTATCGATGTATTTTTCGCATCTGAATGGAATTTCAATGTCAATAACACGATCTTCGGTGTAGATCACAGCTGCCAGCCGACGGAAACCAGGCATGTCGATACCAGTTGCTTGGATCGAAAGATATCCAAGGTTGGTGAACAAGAGGAGAGCAGGTATTGCGTCGTCATCGATCTTCGGATTGTGTGCAAGGTTCAGATGATGTAGCTTCTCTTTGAGGCTGACCAGCAAGAATACGCTAAGAGACCGTCAGTCGTCATGAGTATACGAAGAGTTGGTAGCCAACGCTTCATTTCCGACATTAGTCGCCTCGAGGTGGAGTCTTTCTAGGTTAGGAAGCCGTTGGATGTGAACTAGGTCAAAGTCGCGTTCCAGGTGGGCGCCATTGAGAACCAGCTCCTTGAGTGTCAAGTAGTAACCAGGTCTGCTGAACACTGTCCAAAGTCAAGCCTGTAACTGGGACGTCTTGCTAAGAGCTTTACCGTGCAAAAGATTGCTTGAATGGAGATTCAGCCCATCTTCTTCGCACATCGTAGGACCTAATTCCAATCTGTCGATATTGCCACCTCGCAGGACCGTCAAAACCATGTCGGTAAGGAGTCCTAGAACTCTTTAGCATTCATGAGAGCAAGAGATATTCCTGTAATTGATACCCCGATCTGCCAGAGCGTTTGCGATTTTCTGGTGGGTGAGATGCAGAACGGCTAGAGGATCTTCTAGGAACGTCTGGTACACGCCTGTGCCTGGAATGACCATTTCGAGGCGATCTACCAGGAAAGAAAGATCCACTGGGGTTTCATCTCCTGTTTCGGATTCATAGATCCATGCTAATACGCATATAGTCAGCATATGGATAGGTTTAGCACTCAGAGGAGGGAAAACTCCGAGTGGGAGCGAATGTGGACGTTTTCTGAAGAGGAAAAGGGGGACACCTTCGAGAGTCTTCGGAACGCCCTGATATGACACCGCAAGGGGATGAGGCAAAGTATAAGACAGCGGTTGGATTCCACTGTTGTTTATGGGGCTCGTATGAACAGACTGTGAAGAACGACCTCGTTTCGACGGTCCCCCAAGAGAGATGTGGTCTTCGGGCTCGGAAAACTCTCGGAGACGCTTCGGAACGCGTGAAGAAGCTCTCCTCCACGCCAATCCTGCGAGCCCACGTCGTAAAACTGGCACATCTGGCAAATCATCCGAGACCTGGTTTCGCGCGAGAGGGATCGGCGACTGGACGTCTGGGCTGCTCGGCCATGAAGGGGCTTCCAGGGCATTATGAGCTACAGCATTACTGGTATTATATTGGTCTTCTTTTGTAAAGCAAGTGCCGATTTTCCAGAAAAAAGAGCGCAAGGACAGGTCCTGAAAAAGAAAAGCATTTGATTGACGAGCTTGCCGGATGGTAGCCAAGTAGGCTGCAGCCGGGAAGCTTGGGCAGTAAAAAGGATTTTCCTCGTCAACGAGGGGAAGCTGGGGGGAGTTCATGTCGAAATGAGAAGAGAGGAGCAACCTGACACCCTCCAAGTCCCAAAATAATAATCACGTGACCGTGACGCGTCCTGGTCCCGGGAGTCGAAGGTGTGCAACAAATGGGGACACCTGGCAACGCCCTTAGTAACGTCTCTCAGATTAAATCCAACAGCCTGGTTGACGGACTCGACGTCCTCTTCCGTATCGCCCTCGGCATCCTTCGCAGCAACGAACAAGAGCTGGTGCAGTGCGAATCCAATTCTGCCGTTTGTCTCTTTAGAAAACCTGCCTTCCAGGATGTGTCAGTCGGATCAACTCCTTCAGGTGAGGCAAGTCCTTCGGTCGCTCTTCATGTCAATATGCTGACTAAGTCACTGCGATGTAGTCGGAGCTCGACCTTAGAAACACGGTCTCGCATGCAGACCTCGTCAGGAGACGGGAAATGCGCGTTGTTACACTCAAGCGTCTTATGGCATAGCTGTTGCAGAAAGACGACCCATAAACCAGTCTGGGCTACGTCTTTGAGATGTTAAGATGGCTACGCCACACAATCACGTGAGGTTGGTAGAATCCGCATGACTGCTACCTTACTATAGCTAGTTGGCTTATTATATAAACCTCAGGACGAACAAAGGATGCCACAGTACAGTGCCAGTGATTGCGCCATAATCCCGGTCCATGGCTACTCCTAGTACAGCCCGCTGTAACCACGAGGTTGAAGATACAGAGTTGTGATTACTAAGTAGTCCTACTATCAACCCACCGCCAGTAGTCTCATGGCTAACGTAGAAAACGCCCTGGACTCTGAAGTCCTCTCTCTTGACACTCAAAGCGAGGACGTGCAAGATGAAGGAAACATCGTGCTAGTGGGAGCACCCATAGAAAAGGAAACGTCAGTTCACTTCTATCCGATAGTCACTCATACCCTCTGCAGAGCAATCCCTTGGGTCATGAGGTTACATTACTGTCCTCCGTTATGCTCAATCTCGGACGAATGCTCGGCTCAGGGATATATTCTATCCCGGGCGTCATCCTGAATTCTGTTGGCTCGATCGGGCTGCTCTTCGTCTTTTGGCTATTGGCTCCATTGTTTGCACTCGGCGGTCTCATGGTCTACAGCGAATACGCAAGTATGTACCCAAAGAGGTCTGGGGCAGAAGTTGTGTACTTGGAGCAAGCATATCCTCGTCCACAGTTTTTGGTCCCAGTGGCGTTTGCTGTAACTTCAGTCCTTCTGTCGTGCGTGCTGCGGTTTGCATATTGAATGAAATATTCATGGGATGTGCCTTCCACACTGATCAGTTTTAGCGCAACAAGTTCCATTGTATTTGCGCAGTATGCGCTGACTATTTTCGATGTTCCCATTACTCCCGCAAGGCAGACCGCCATTGCCATAGCGGTTTGCACTGTTGGCCTGGCTTGTGAGCTTCCTATGTTTCTTGCGCCAAGGTACAATCTGGAACTTGACCACGCAGTCGTCGGTTTGTCAACAAAATGGTCTTTGAGAGCTGTGAACTTTCTCACTGGGTTGAAGGTCCTTTCTCTTGTCTTGTGAGTACGTCGTCCACTATCCGGCATATACTGATCGACTTTTCTTTTAGCCTAGTCTTCACGGGGGCCCTCGTACTTGGTGGTTTTACTCGCATCGATGATCCATTTGCCAATTTTCGGTCCCCCTTCAGCGATAGCACAACCAATCCAAATTCCTTGGCTACCGCCCTAGTCAAGACCAACTTTGCATTCTCTGGCTGGCAAAACGCATTTAATGTCCTTGGGGAAGTCCGCACGCGTGACCCCGTCCGCACAGTACGCAAAGCTGGCTTCCTGTCGCTGCTTTTGGTCACATGTCTTTTTTTCTTTGTCAATGTTGCGTATGTGGCAGCAGTGCCAAAGGACGAGATAAGAAATTCGGGGCAGCTCGTCGCTGCTCTATTTTTTCAACGTGTATTCGGAGAGGGTTTCACAGCCAAAACCCTGCCGATCATGGTCACTTTGAGTTGCTTCGGAAACATCGTGTGTAAACTATGTATTCCGCTTGTTCGAGGTACTCACTAAATGCGTGTCTAGATCGCTGGGGTGAGCAACACATTTTGAAACTGCTCGTCATAATGTGTAAATTATATTTCATAGACTATTGGTCAGGCACGCATATTGCGTGAAGTTGCCCGTCAAGGGCTGCTTCCGTATTCAAGATTTTTTGCGTCGACCAAGCCATTTGGCACACCATTGGCACCCGTGTGTCTGAAGTATTTTCTCACAGTCTTTGTGATAGTTGCCCTCCCCACACAAGATGCGTTTAATTTCTTAGTCGACTTGGCTTCTTATCCCAATTTAGTAGGATTTTTACCCCACCATCGTGTATTAAGTGCTGAACAAGTCCTAGGTGTTCAAGGCTGCAACTGCTATAGGAGTGTGGCTTCTTCGAAAGCGGCGAACACTTGCCGGCCTCGCACCTTCCAAGTATCGCGCGAGAAATATTTACGTTTCCCTTTACCTCCTCAGCGCAATATTTCTCCTCATTATGCCATGGTATTGTCTTTCCGAATCTACCCCTTGTAACAGAACTAATTTATTCGATCAGGGTACCACCAGAACGTGGTCATGCTGATGTGTCTTTCTGGTACGCAACGTAAGTCCAACATCCTTGCATTTGTGGGCCCGCATCTGACCACATCCATTCAGTTACTGTGTAGTGGGCCTTGGTGTCCTCGCAGTGCGTACACTACTCACAAGATGCAATTCCACATGAAACTGACCTTTTACAGTTGTGCGGAATCTACTACTGGTTGTGGATTGTATTCTTGCCATGGCTAGGAGGGTATACCATTGTGGAGGAGGTAGAACGATTGGAGGACGGCGCGTCAGTCGCACAGTTCAAATGCAAATACCACCCTTCAGTTGCAGACACCGATAACAGAGAGCGGCAACCACTCATTGCCAGTACTTGATGAACTCGAATATATTTCAATTGTAGAAATACCAGTGTGATTGCTCAGCATCAGTGTCACACAAGTGCATGGCCCCGGTGCAAATGGATCTGCCACCAACCCAGTCTAAGACCAGAGTGTACAGTGCCCATTTGGCTTGCTCTAGAGTGCCATGGTTAATGAGCCTTGAACACATTGTACTGATCTCTAAACCCCCCAGCATCTTGGTGAATACCTAGTGAGACTTGATCAACTGTATTCCCTTTTCCTAGCTCCCAGACTGTCCTGTCCTGTCCCATCCAACATATGTCCTTGCTGGTGAGTATCTCCTACATTTGATGTACTACTGACACATCGATATCCCTTATGATATGCGTGCATGCTCTTCCATAGTCAAAGTGGACCCCTATTGCATGACCCAGACCCATTTGTATTAATTTAGGGTTCATCGGATCACATTCATATATAGATAGAAGAAAACTACTTATGAGATTTTGCCCTTTGATAGCCCTCTCATCACTTCCTCTTAGAGAGTACTTCTCTAGTGCTCCACTCACTGTTTTTGATACACTGAATCTACTATTAACTAAATCCGAGTCACATGTCCATCCATCCATCTGTCTGTCATCCATCCAACTTGGAGCAAGTACCAGTTGTAAACCTGGTCTGACTTTGCCCAGTCTTCTTTGTATAGGCTTGTAGTCTCTTTTTCCTCATTGTTTCGTTTGTGTATTATCCATGTGCAAACCCACTTTTCTCATGTGTTATTCCCACACCTGTCTGCACTTTCTGCATTCACGGAATTCTCATCCTATCAAGGATAGGATTGACTTGGGTCCTTAGACAGAGTCTAGTCTGTGTTTTTCCTTGCATTTATTGAGGATTGCTGCCCAGTGGCAATCCCCTTGGGACGAGTACAAATCTCGCACCCTAGGAACTTATTGACTATAACTAGCAAGCTATTTTCCTCACCCACACCGGGGATGAACACACTCACAGCCTGTCAATGGGTCAGTGAATTCTCCGCTTAGCAAGACACGAGCTTGAAGGATCATCAACACACTCACTTGCTGTCAATAGATTGGCAGTCTCATCAGTGAGCAAGGCCCAACATCAATGGAGGATGAACACACTCATATCCTGATAATGGATCAACAATGTCTTGGGTCAGGAAGGCTTAAGCCCGATAGAGGATTAACAACACTCACTCGCTGTCAGTAGATCAGCAATTTCATTCATGAGTAAGGCTCAAAATCTGTGGGTGATGAACACTCACAACTTATCAATGGATTGGCAAATTCTTTGGTCAGCAAGGCTTGATAGACAATTGACACACTCACATTCTGTGAACAGTTAAGCAGTAGGCTTGTTGGCGAGTAAGGCTCAATGGACATTCAACACACTTACATTTTATCAACAGGTTGGCAGGCTCATCGGTCAGTAAGGCTTGCTGTTGAAGGAGAATAAACATACTCACATACTAACAATGGATCAGAAATGTCCATGGTCAGGACAGCTCGATCCCGATACATGATCTGCACACTCACAATCTATCAACAGATTGGCAACTTGCACAGTTAGGAAAGCTCAAGCTCGGTGGAGGACAAACACACTCACAATCTGACAACAGATTAGGGCAGTGTCATTGGTGACTTGAGCTGAACAGAAGATCAACACACTCACTTCCTGTCAATGGATGTGCAATGACATTTGTGAGCAATGCTCAATGTTGACGGAGTATGAACAGACTCACATTCTGTCAACAGATCAGCAATTTCATCAGTCAGCAAGGCTTGAGCTCAATGGAGGATCAATGCGCTCACTTCCTGTCAATGAATGGATGGAACATCCTGACACCAACTGCAACTAGAAGGACAACTGCCAATAGTTTCCATTCCCTGAATGTGATGTTGAGACCACCTGTTGAATGACTTCTTCAGCTGGGTCCATACCCCTTGGAAGCTACTTCTTATTGTTCATCTGCACTCAAGTGGTCTTGTCATATTGGTGGATATTTATGAGACAAAGGAATGACATATGGGAGACCAGGCACCGGAGTATCTGGATGTCACAGATGAGTATGATTGAGAAAGATTGTCAGAAGTTAGAACAGTGTTTTGTCACTTGTAATGTGTGTGTAACATACCAGTATTATCAGATCTTGTTACAATGGTTCTGTTATGACTGATGATTCATTAGGGAAAAAACACACTCCAAACGAATGGCCTGGAGGACATCATGACTCATCTTGAACACGATAACTCATACGGAGATACTTCTGTATGAAATCCATTCCTTTCAGTCATGGCCTTTGAAGGTGTACTCATAGTCACTCCTCCTATGGAGGAGACAGTTCCATGACTAGTTTGGGTGCAACAAGCACTGGTGCATCTTCATCCTCACAGTGAAGCAGTATGGATTTTCCATTCTTTAGCCCCTACACCATATTCCAAGGCAATGGCAACAATGTGTTTTGGCACCACTCAAGCAGTGGCAGTGGTGCAGAACATAGCCTGCAATTAGTGCACTGCCCAATGCTGCCCTAGGCTGGTGTGGGAACTTGTAGACATTGTCATGGATTGTCTGCACAAATAGTTAGAAATCATCAAGAAGTAGGGATGGATGCCTTACATATAAATCTCCTTGATGTCCAATAACAAGTGTTGAACTTGTCGGTTCTGGTTGATGATTAGTCTGGGAGGGCAAAGAAGGGGTAGTTTTGCTGTTCTGCCTGGGAAGAAGTGGGTCATTTCATGTGAGAATGCACAGAACAGTTAGTATAACACACCATAGTCACTAATAAGCACCAGAGGTGTTCACAGTGAAGATTCTTCTGACCAATGATGAACATTGAATGTCATGCCTGCAGC
>JABCPV010000111.1:0-125442 GCA_016584345.1 Suillus ampliporus | reverse complement strand
ACAAAATACAAATGTAAGATGATACACATTTTTCTAGAAATTTGAAAGTCACACATTCTCATGAGTTTCGAGGTTTTGATCTCAGTCCCGAGTCCCGAACCCGCGAACCCCGAGACTCGGAACTCGGGACTTGGAACTCAAAACTCATTAAGAGGATCACATTTTTCTAGAAATTCGAAACCCCACATTCTTATGATTTCAAGTTTTGAATCTTGAGTTTTGAATGTGTGGAGTCTCGAATCATCAAGTCCCGAGTCCCGAGTTCCGAGTCACGAGTTCCGAGTCTCGGGGGTTCGGGACTTGGGCTTGAAATTCATAAAGATGTATATCACCTTAAATTTGTATTTTTTTCACTCGACTCGAAACTCGTAAAAATGTATGAGTTCTGAGTTCTGAGTGTTGAGTTTTGAGTCCCGAGTCCTGAGTCCCGAACCCCGAACCCCAAGACTCGGAACTCGGGACTCGGAACTCGGGGACTCGGGACTTGATGATTCGAGACTCCACACTTGACATTCAAAACTTGAGATTTGGATTGGCAGAGGTAACATTCATTGAAACACATTGTATATACATCTATCACTATGCATTTATGTAGCCATGTCAGTATCCTCAAGCTTCACCTCAAGCTTCACCTCAACATCCATGTCATCGTCAGAAATCATATTCTGGGACAAGGTTGCCCAGATCACCCGGGTCCACATTTTCGCCAGGTGTATGTGGACCCTCTGGATCAACAACCTCGTTGGACTCAAACAAGAGACCCTCAATGGAAGATGCATCCTCGAACTTTGGTGGTGTGGGTGTCATCTCTGTCGTCGACAAATCAATGAGAGGAGGGAGTGTGGACTCGGGGGGTGAACTGGACATGGGGACGGATTGATCAAGCAACAACGATGTTGCATTGGCAGGGAAGGTCAGGAAGTGGAAATGAGGGGTGCCGGTCGACGATTTCATGCCTCAGGCCTTCATGGAGTGTTGCAGGGTATCAAACCTTACCATCTGCTCTACCACACAAGCCTCGATAATAGCGAGTTCGAGCTGCAGCATCCCGAATCGCAATTGCCATGCCATGGAGATCCGGCATGGGCAACATCCGAGTGCTGCACGAGGGATGCCGAACTCGATGCGGTGCAGGGTGCAGGTGCAGGTGCCTTGATGGCAGTGATGGTCTTGCTGCGACCACGCGTCTGGGTCCTTGGGGGTTGTCGCAGCAGTGACAGCCGGAGTGCCGGACAGGCCACCAAGACTGACTGCGAGTTCGGCCTTCAATTGCGAGGCGGGGGGAGCTTTGGAGGGAGCCTTGGAAGGTGTCCTGGACCTCGCCCTCCGGGTGGTAGAGGGAGCTCGAGTGCGTGTGGGCGGGGGATCCCAGAGGCGGCGGAGATGAACTTGATCTTCTTGGTCGAGCAGTAACACACGACAGGCACGGTTTTGGTCCTCTTGTCGAAACGAGTTGCACAGGGCCATTCTAGCTTGTTGCAAGCATGGCATGGGTTGTTCTGTGGGTTCCGTTAGTTCATGAACATACGTCAAATTGATCAAAGTACTCACCGGTCCAGGGAATGAGGATATCCCCTATTTCGACGACTGCTGGTGCCTCCACCGGTGAGTTGGGAGTCGGTTGGGAGGGCTCGACGACTTCCGGGGCGACTCCCGGAAATCGCCTGATAAATTGTTAGCATACACCCGAGTCCCGGATGCATAAACCAGACTTACTGTGGCAGGGCCGAACGGTTTCTTCGTTGGCACCCAGGGTGAGCGAGGCGAGTTGGGAGTCCTTGCAACAATTTTGGAGCGCGGGGGAAGGACGACCTCCAGCACTCCACGTGAAACCGGCTACGAAAAAATGTGAGACACTGAAAAAACGACCCGGACGACATACCTTGATAATCGGTTCATCATCATCTTCCGACTCCACAAGGGCCTTCGACTTCATGATGCGAGTCGACTTCCTACGCTTGTGACTCTTCATTGCCGACTTCGGGGGTTGGGAGGAGACTTCCGGAATCATGGGAGACTTCCTCTTCCTACTCCCTTCCGCCTCAGGCTCCGAGTCGACAACGACGGCCTTACCTTTCCCCTTGTCCCGGTACTCGGTGGTGGGGTTGGTGGACGAACCAGGGACATCTCTGGCGATGACAGGGGGGGGATGGAAGGTCGACTGGAATGGGACCTGTCGAAGGAGGAGCAGCGACTGGCAGATCAAAGGTACGGTCACCTAATGCCTCCCAGGCCACGACCTTGGAGCGCCAGGGGTGCTTCTTCAGATGGTGATCGTCATACCCGATGCTGTGCCAGTTGAGCCAGACCTGGGGAGTCATGCCCCGGACTCGGATTAACTCCTTGGAGCACGAAAGCACGAGGCCAGGAATGTAGGGTGAAGCTGCATACTCCTTGACTATATCAGCCTGCCTGCATGTTAGAGAGACAAAGACAACACAAAGAAAGTGCTACATACCACGAGTGCACCGACCTGGGCTGTCAGAGCAAAGTGGCTTTGACCCGGGGGAATGTGCCGAGCGCCGCTGATGATGGCCATGATCTGGGCAGTGATTGCCTTGAGGTCGGTCAAAGAGGTGTCAACTGGAGTAGACATGATGATTGAGTCAAGATATTTAAAGATCTTGAAATCAGGTTGAAATCAGTTATCGCAAGGATGAAGTTTCAAAAGAAACAAGACATTGCATGGATGATCGATAAAATCGTTGATTGTTTGTCTTTGTTTGGTCGTGGTTCAATTGTCAGTTTTGTGTTGAACTTCGAAGTTTTTTCAATTATCAGTCAACCGGTCTATCAGTTCCCCACACAACATGAGCTCTCATCCAGCCGTTCGATTTAATGAACCTCCGGTGACCGACTATAATGCAATGGATTTGGATGAGTCATCTGTGTCCCAGGTATCGCTAGGTATGTTGTGTTCTTATCATGCCTTATCTATTTACTGGATATCTCTTAGATGATTTATACCTTGGGCCGGATGATGACATAGAATATGATTCTGTGTCATCCGGACCACTGGATGTGTTGGCTGAAATCCCCGGTACGTTTATCAGTTCACTCGGATGAAGTCCTCCGGCTCAACCTGATCAACCAGCTCTGCCCATCGACCCGGACCTGTACCTCGGGCCTGAGGATGATCACATCGATGTTGATGAGTTGCCGGATTCTGCTGATGCTGAGCCTGATGCTCCGGCTCCACCAGAAGTGTCAATGTCATGTAAGTACATTCATTCCAGAGGATTCTCGATACTTAATGTATCTCTCAAGCGGATGAAACATCTACCGAACTTCATGCAGAACAGCCGGAGCTCACTAACGAAGATTTATATTCCATGGTCCGGGAGTTCTGGCCATTCGGGTCATTCGAACACACAGGATGTGAGTATCTGACATTAGATTATTTATCGTTCTGCTAATCATTTTTAAAGTGAAATCAATTAAAGATCGACTCGGTGATTACACACGCCGTAATGGAGATCTTCCTGACCCTTCCATCCCACAACTACTCGAGGCCGAGCGACCATTCCGAACTGCTTGGGCAGAAACTTCTGACAAACTCAAAAGAGCTGATGCAGACCTGCAGAGATTGCAAAGAGCTGAAAGGATGAGCGTCGAAATGCTCAAGGTAGTAGATTCTCTGATCGACCGTTTGGAAGAACAAATTCAAATGTAAATTACCGAATTTCTGATAGTAGTAAAATAACACATGAACTTCCGAATTTTCATTAACATACCCACATCGTGTTTACTACCGAATTATCGATATACATTCCTCTTCCATTTCCAATTCAGTTACCGAGGATCGAAATATCCCAAGTGTCAAACACCGAAGTTCAATTCTTGCTTTCCTGACGATCACCGAGTCACAAGTATCGATCATCGAATAGACATTGAATAACATTGACATGTACATAAAGGCAGGCAGTGTAGTATGTATAAGTCCACTACTTCTTTCCCCTTGCTCTAGTCACTCGAGGAGTACTGTCTTGTGGTTGTTGCATTGACTTACTCCGGGTTGTCCTCGCCGATGGCTCAATCCCTGCTTCTTCCCCTGCATGTTCTTCGGCGCCGGCAACTTGTTCCCCCCCATTGCAACATCCTCCTCTACATCTCCGGTGACTGCGTCGGTCAAGCCTGGCAAGGAGGTCGCCCATTCGTGATGTCATCAGTGCACCAGCTTTCACCGGCTTGACCGGGCGAGGCTTTGGAATTGAAGGTGGGACTGCTGTCCCTTCACGTGGTGATGAAGGACCTGGCGCTCTTCTGGGCCTCTTTTCCAGGGGATCTACCATTGGCTGCATCATCATCAGCATCATCCTCCATGTCATGAGAGTCACTCTCGGGATCACTCTCAGTGTCAGTCGACGAATTCCCGGATATAACCGATGCTACCATGACTCCATCTTTGTTCTTCCATGCTTTGAACAGGAACGTTGGCCTTTCCCCTGCCTCCTGCCGAACATACCAGAAATTCAGTAAGGCTGTTGTGTCCCAAAGTTGCAACTTCGAAGGCTCCTTCAACTCCACATCCGCCAGAAGATACTTTTTTGCCACAAAGTCATCCTGACGTTGTATGATGACGCTCCATGGCACAACTGCTTTGTCAATCCCGGAACAGATACCTGTGTCCATGCATTCAACAAATGTCAGGGTCTTCCGACGATAGACTTACGATAGTGTGATGTGAGAAAGGCCCTCACTATGGCCTTCTTCTCCTCGAGTTTCGTTTCGGTGGTGTCAGGAAGCAAGGGCATCCCATCCCCGTCGGTTTCGAGTTCGAAAGCAGGTTTTCTGATTCTTTTGCGACCTCCCTTCACATGTCATCCTCCATCCCGTGCCACAGCACCTATGATCGCCACGATCAACACATTCCTTCCCGTATCCACAGATCAAACACTCACCGAACTGTTCCTGCGCGTACTCCTGCCACACTGGCTTGATGTCCTCCCACTCCTTTGTCTTCATGAAGCTGTCCCCATCTCCTAATGCCTCGTTATCATTGTGCCTGCATGAAATCAATTGAGATGAAACATCTGCGATGACCGATAGAATTCACTTACATCCCGAACAGCACCTCTCCCTCTTCATTCTTCCAAGCCGACATCACAAACACTCTCATCCCGCATTGCCTCCACATCTCCATCGAAAAGTGCTCCATATACGCAGGTCCCTTCTTACGAGCGACTTGTGCTTGTATCTCGGGAGGAGGAAAGTTGTTGGACCATTCTTCGGCTGTTTCCTTCGCCTTCTCCAAATCATCGGCGGACAATTCAGCCATGACTCTCTTGACAGCCGACTGATAATACTTGAACATACCGCGACCTCCTCGCTTTACCCCGGACACATCCTCGATCCTCTTTAGCACTTGTTCGCGCTTCTGCTGGTAGATCACCATCCTAGGAGTCCATCTCTTCCCATACTTTATCATGTCCTTCCTTTCCTTCTTTCTCTTGTTGTTGAACAACCAAGTCTTGTACATCTGAGCATTGATGGAAGAATAAGATATTAAAATATTAGTTTTTAAACACAGCAAGGATGTATCACCTGCTTCCTCTTCTTCCATTGTGCTTGGTCGACCTTAGGAGCAAATAACCTGGCAGCCCTAGCTATGGCAGTGAAAACTGCCCGCTTCTCGGTCCTTTTTGCCGAAGTCCACTCAGGAAGGTAGTTCTTCAACTCCGAAATTTCGTTTTCCGTGAGCTTCTGCGTCTGTGGTTGACGTGCCCGATGTCTTCCAGAAATCAAGCGAGTGGAATGACCTGATCTTGCCATGGTGAATGAGATTGCAGAATGGGCTGAGGATAAGCAAGGTGGAAGCAATAATGGTGAAAAGTTGAACTTTGAGCAAAGCCTAACAGTAGGTTAATCGACCTATATTGGACGCAAAGCCATTAATGGAAATGAATTTGTGATGATGCAACAATACTGCATAACATCATATTGGAATAAGAATTCATTCGACCTTCCTGAGCACATGCTTTGCTTGCAAGGATAGAAAATAAGATGAAGATAGGTAGATGCACCCCACTGCAAAAATCCCACAGGGTAGAAGCAAGGGGCAGCAAAGGTAGGAAGACTTGGTTCAAGGTCCCACTTGCAAGCACAAGACGACGTGCCTACAGGTCCATGCCCAACTCTCCCCCAGAATCACCAATGCTTCAGCCTGTTGAGGCACCACCTCCTTGGGAGGACTTTCCTGACAATACTTACGAGCCCAACCAAGGCTCATTTGAGCCTTTGCAACTCCAAAAAACCATGGCAAGTTCATGTAAAATGTTGAATTGTCATTCAAACAATAGCTAAGTATAAAAATGCAGAGTCAGAATGACTACCTCAGGCAATGGCTGCCAAGGCAGGAATCATATCTACATCACCTCCTGGATTGAGAAGCTCCACCAGAAGATAGGAGATGCGTCATCTGCGGCCAGGATGGGGTCTACAAATGTCAAGATTGTCTTGGGGAGCCACTCTTTTGCACGGGCTGTTGCAGGAGTCGACATCGTCACAATCCTTTCCACTGGATCAGTCAATGGAATGGTGAATTCTTCGAGCAAAGTTGTCTTGCTCATGTTGGACTCGTCATACACATCGGTCATGATGGGAAGCAATGTCCGGCACTCGCAGATAGGTGGGATTTGTTTGAAGGAGACGAACCTGAAGACCAGCTTGATTCTGAAGATCTACCATCTGTGTCGGGACCTGAGTTCCAGCTGAAGGAAAACACCATGGTCATCGTTGACAAGTCCGGAGTCCATCGCCTCGAGGTCCGATGCTGTGATTGTCCAAATGCCATGAGTCCAGACATTCAAATGTTTCGACACAGATTTTTCCCTGCATCATTTAACAGGCCAAAGACTGTGTTCACATTCAGAGTCCTCGATGATTTTCTATTGGACAACCTTGAATGCGGCACCTCGGTGATGAACTATTACAGCAAGCTCCGGCGAATGACCTCGAGCATGTTTCCACACCTGGTTCTGGTAATGCTATATCTCCTTCATCTAAAGTACATTATATTGACAAAGCACATGGCAAGGACCGATACAGAGAGCTCATGAGAGTTGCTCGACAGTGGAGGCAGTTGAAGACCATGAAATGGCATGGCTTTGGCCATCGTTCTGACAACCCGAATACAGGAGATCTTGCATTATTTTGCCCGGCATGTCCTCAGCCTGGGATTAATGTATTGTTGTCAGTGAATGAATCACTTGATGAGTGAGTCTTGTTCGATACCGAAGTCATCTAAGCGATAATAAGGACTCCAAGCTGGAAATACACCCAGTCATTCATTATGGACGGAAATTTCAAAGCCGAACACCTTCATCCCATTAAGCCATTTGATGAAGTTTGGCTTTCCGATGGGCTGGGATTCATGGTGGGAAAGGACAGGTATAAAAAGCATCTTGCAGAGGCGGCTGACACTGTGGAAAAATCGAGCTGCAACAATCACCGGGCGGTCAATCAAGCTAATGCGGCTCGGCACAAGCTGGAGTCCACGGGTATCGGGGGAGTTGCCTGTGCCCGACACGGTTGCTTTGTCCCTCACTCGATGGTAGATTTTCAGAAAGGCGAAAGGCAAGCCAAACATGCCATTCAACATTGACAAGTTAACATTGCATCATCTGCAGACAAATGAACATGGACTATGCCCTTTGTGAGGCTGCCCAGCACAACATGGAAGGCATTACCAGGGCTGTCACCTTCTATGATATCAACTGTCAATACAACAAGCACCTTCGGGTTTGGGTGGATCGAAGCCGATTTCTTGAAATGGTTCCGGAATTGACCATCATTCCCGGAATCGGGTTGTGGCATGTGCACGGACATCAGGACAGCTGCTATGTCCGATATGCCACCTGTGACTCCCACGTAACTACTGTAATAAGAAGTGATAATAGATGGGTATCGCCCCTCTAAAGCGAGGGAAATTCAAGGGATCAGCGCCTCCTTCAATATTGCTTGGATAACGAGGGACTTTATACAGCTGTAGGGACAGTGTACTATTATTACTAGGGCTACTATTATTAAAATCATGTGACAGCTACCGTTGCCGTTACTACCCTTGACGTCGGCTAATGACTCCCACCTTCGAGCTCGCTGTGTGGCACGATGAGCTCGCATATCTCATGTCTAAGTGGTCGGATTGACGCCGCGTTTCAACGAGCTATGAGTTGGCAACAATTATGATACGTAGAGCCAACATGCGTCTGTAAACTAGACTGGCAAAGTACTACTCATCATCATCCTCTTCTTCATTAGATGATTCGACAAACTCTGCGCTCTTAGGCACTTGGCGATGCTGCGCAGGGGTGCCTTTTGCCTTCTTCGACATCCTCTGGTTCTCCTTGTCAGACTGCCCTGCTGTGGGTACTGCCTTCCGCTTCCGAGGGACTCCAGAGTCCAAACACTTCTTACATGGTTTGCGAACAACTTCCCCAGCTGAATGGCGCGCTTCGAGTTCAGCTGAATGGGCTTTGACTTCTGCCTGTGTGAGGGCTTTCCAGTAGCAGGTACGACCCTTGAGTGCATCTCGAAGTTTACGAATGTCCCCGACCGTCCCGATATTTGAAGGACTAATGAACTTGACCCCCTGGGGCCATCCTACGAGCCGCACTCCGTACGTTTCGACAATGGCAGTATCGTAGTTGTTGTAGTTCATGACGATACCCTTTTTTCCAGTCACCGCAACTGAAAATGATGGTTAGATGGGGACAGTGCATGTAAAACAACACCATCGCTCACCCAGGCCACGGAGGATCAATTTGCGAACTTGCTTTCGCACTGTTTCCAAACAGTCACGCTCATTTAGATCTGCAGGACAGTCAATGACAAGCCGATGCGCAAACAAAAACACTTACTCTGATTCTGTGTGCACGCCCATTGTTCATATTGACGCAGAAAATCCGCCATCGGATGCTCGTAAACGTCTTCCCAAAAGTCTTCAGTATTATCGGTGCCATGCATCGCGCTTTGAATCGTGTCGTTGATGTGACCACGAACGATGAATAGTGTTGCGTAGATACCGGTGCGAACTCGTAGGTCATCCAGCTTGAAAATCAAGCATCAAGTTAATTAACGGTAGTCAATATTTTGAAAATAAATGTACCTCTTTGACAATCCTATCCGTTGTGGCTACTACATCTTGCGCAGCTGCCGAATTGTTTGCACGAACACTAAGCCCCTTCTGTTCGCGATGCTCGTTGAGAGCTGCAATGTAAGCTACCTTTTCTTCCTTTGTCAAGTTTTTGGTCTGGGGGTCATTGGCGACCATTTCGCGAAGCTCGGCCAACGTGTATCGAGACCCTACAGGTTGGTCTAATTGCGATAAGATAAGCATAACGATATGATTAAGAACATCGAGTATACTTACCTGCATTCATCTCCTTTGCTTTAGCGTGAACGAGCACATTTGTTAACTGCGGCTTGCGCGACTTGTGGTAATTTGTCTGGCTTCCGATGATGTCATTGATGGACTTTGGAGTGATGCTATGAGCGCGGGCGAGCATCTCGATCTTCATTTTCTGTTCAGCTAGGTACTCAGCGACGGCATCATGTAAGAGCTTTGTTTTCTCCATCTTCTGGTCCCTCCTGATCTTTCGAGTTGCTTTCTGTGCCTCTGTTAGCTGAGGTGGGGGCGTCCGAGGGCGGATAACAGCTCGGGTTGGGTTCCGCGCAGCCCAGCTGGACGCGTTTCCCTCGCGGAGCGACTCTAACATCTGCCCACCAGTGCCTGGCATCTCGGCTTCAGTGGCACTTGGTGAGCCTTCAAGATCCCGGGTTGAGGTTTCAAAGGGCTGAGGTGACGGTGTGTGAGCGGGAGGGACACTTGTGTTGGTGGTGGCGATGTCCTCAGTAATGGCTGCAATTTCGTCACTGGTGAGCGGCATAGTGTACAGGGAGGGATCATCCCAATTGATCTCGTTGATTGAGGGAACAGGTCCACTGCTGCTGATTGGATAAAATTCGTCGCCAGAGGGGTATGGTAGGACACCTTCCCCCCCAGCAAGCAAATCCATGAAAGCTCCGCCCGAGATAAAATTTCCATCGGCATCAAAATCCTCTGCGCAATAGAGGTTGGTCAACCTTGGAACTGTGGGCAGGAATCGGGTCAATGCGGACACGAATTCAAAGGTCGAACTGATAAAAAACCCGGGGGTTTGCGTGCGACAGACTCTATGGATCGTGCAAACAAACAACGCGTGACGCGTTCCGCACCTCATATCACTCAAAGGTATGGTTGTAACGGCGTAAATTGGTGTAAGATCTTCAGGTACACATGAGACCGCTAAGGTCACATGCTCATCAGAGGCAGTGCAAAATGCTGTGCTAATCAGGGCGTACCTTCAAGATGCATATTGCACAATATGACATAGGTCGGCTGGAATGACGTCGACATGGTGGTGTATACGGTCCACCTCAACAATATGCCATTGCTGAGCGTGAATCTCAAAGCAGTGGCTGGATATTCGTCGAGGTAAATGCCGATTTGATCAGCCAGGATGGCTATGATATATTCGTCGAGGTAAATGCCGATTTGATCAGCCAGGATGGCTGTGGTGTATTCGTCGAGGTAAATGCCGATTTGATCAGCAGGACGCGCCAGATCCCAACAGCAGTTCATCCAACTGCGTGTGTGGTCACGGAGACAGCACACAGGTGTCTTTAGGTGGTGGTTGCTGTGTGTCGTGAGTCAGCTCAGCATTTAGAGTGGGCAAATCACGTACCAAACATCATTCCTCGGGAGGTATGACCTCAACATCGACTTGACATTATTGCTTGCAGAACGACGAATGCCCTCATCACATAACTTTGAGCCCACCTGGACATCAATAATCAATCGGACACAGGAGGAAAACTTACGTTGCAAGCCGGGCCAGCAACACGAGTGTCAAATATTGACATGCGCATCGAAGTTGAGACGACAGTGCGAGGCAACCTCAAGGATGCAGCAGTAAGTACTTGGACCCACAACTATTACCTAATCTAGTAATCCGAAATATGCTTCCGCAGGTACCTTCAATATCTTCGCGTATCTCATGTTGTCAATGCACTGTCAACGTATATTTTATCAATCACCAGTGTCTCACGGGAGATTTTATCGATGGTCTGTGGTTTTCCTCTTCTTTCTTCATTGTTGCAACACCATGGTAAGGTCCAATGCTCGTATTTGCATTGGTCTATCTGATGCAGATTCGAAGGGACATCGGGGCAGATCCTGCAGTCCGGCTTCAAGGCAGCGCTACACAAATTTGAATGGATGTCGGGGCAGATCCTGCAGTCCTGCAGCAAGGCAGCATACGCGTCAGGGAAGATCCTGCAGTCCTGCTTCATGGCAGTGTATGGCCACCGAGTGTTGGCTTTCCAAGCCCAGGTAAGTCCAATCTATTTAAGTCTCGGTGAACGCTGCTTACCTTCCCTCACAGAGTGCGAGACACTCAAAATGCGAAAGCACGGATTCGAGTGGCTCGGTAAGTCCACACTCATTTTAACTCAACGATTTGCACTTATGCAGGTGCTTTTTTTTAGCAATAGGGCGAAGTGAGATCATTTATGCTACTGCTGCGGATTGAGCTTGCTAAATGAATTTGCAGGAAAAAAACTCAGCTACTCAATGACCAGGACATCACTGCCGCCTGGATCACCCTTGGACCACGACGATTGGTCTTGTGATGGCATCAATGACACTGATTTCTCTTGCAATGTGACCGAAGATGCTGTGCTCACAATGGACAATGGTGCCGTCCTCACGATGGACAATGACCTACCATGTCCCTGCGACTCTCCGACACTGCAGACACTCGAGACACTTGCCGGGCTATGGCGAAAGGAGTGGGGATCCGAAAATGTGTGGAATGAGGCATACAATGAGGCGCTGGGTCGCACTCAGACCAAGGGGGAACGTGAGACCACTATATTCCTTGATCAATGCGCACAACATGTTTGGGAGGGAAGGACACTACTGGACAGTATCAGGGATGTTGTACATACCTCTTGCCCGTATTGCAGGGAGCGCCTGAAGTACGATACCATTCTACTATACGATTTGCTGGTTGGTATCACTGCAGAGGTGAAATTCTTCGAAGTCAAACTAGATACGTGCTGTAACTAGAATAGTTATCAATGTAGAATCACTCACAAACACATAGAACGCGGAGCGAATTTGGTAGCGAATCTATAGCACCGGATGCAGAGTGCATGTTGCAGTAAACATAACAAACGCATAGTGAACAGGTAGTGAACGCATAGCGAACGGGTAGTGGAACGCATAGCGAATATGTGTCTACAGATGCCTTGGATCATCAATAACATCCTGTTGGAAAATTTTGAACAAGCCGAACATTTCACTGATCGACCCCTGACTTATGTTTTCGAGCCGAAGCTGAAAGAATGTGGTGTGATTGGTGTGGAGCATTTTGATTTTACGACCAGCAGTTTAGTAGACGTTTGGAACACTCGTTGACAGTTGTCGCATGCATATGGATGTGACACACTGGTACATTTTGAACAGGCAATTGAACTTCACTTCACACTATAGCTTGTGGACTGTCCAGATACACGCAGGCCAACAACAGTAAGAGTAAGACAGATTGCATTTCTTGATACTACTACAAGTACTACACGCAAGCGAATCTATATCTTAGAGAGTATTCAAAATCGGTACTGACTCATTGTCTCCGACAAGTCATCTACCTGTGACCACAGGTCATCTGAGCCTATAGACAATGAAGGGGAAGGAGGGGAGGCGGGAGGCATAGGGGATACTGGGAACTCTCTAGGGGATGGGCAGAAGGGGCCACCCGGAATTGGGACTGCCCGGACTCTGCCTTCGTTGTATTTGACAGTATACACTTCAAGCGCTTGCTGGAAAGACGGATATGATTTTTGAACGTTGCCGCTAATAAAATTGGTTCGTTCTGCGACATCCGCCCTAAGATAAACATCAGATTAAATATGATAGCGAAGGTGACCAAGCACTGACCAATGATAGAACACACCTACTTCTTGCCCGACGGTAATTACCCAGTAGCCCTCGGGTTTGATATCGGCTCGTGGCGGACAAATCTCACCTGGCTTGGGAACAACTGGGACATGGGGGAGGACCTGGGGAGTTTTTGAAGGCAGTGATTGGGAGGGCATTGAAGTTGTTGAGATGATGGGAGGAGGCGCTAATGTTCCACGGCCAGTGCGTGTGGATCGTGTGCGGGAAGATTGTGATAACGTAATGGACTCTTCGGCAGTCTTGCGCCTCCAGGTAACAGTGTCAAAAGGCAATTCTACCGTATTTTGAGTCAGTGACGAGTTATGTTAGAATAAAGAAAATGTTTACCTGATAAGCTCATACTATTGAGCAAGTTTTGCAGGTCTTGAATGTGATTGTCCCAGGATTCACGAGGAGACGGCAAGGAACGCTGGGACATTGTAGATGTGATCAGGTGAAGCCTTGGTCCGTTACGCTGAGTCGCTGTCCGTTACTTACACTGACCATTACACTACCGATAATCAGTCACGTGAATCACAAAGACTTCAATTTACAAAGACAAAGATACCTGTAGAAAATGCGAAATTCTGGAGTACGCCAGCGAGTTCGATCCAATCTCTCCCTACGTTCCATCCGGCATATAGGATCGGCAAGGAACAAGAATGGGGTGCCTGTCGCCCGTGTATCGAAGCTGCTCAAGCACAGGGAATTGGTTCATCAAGCGGCCAGTTCCAACGAGCGGCGACAAGCACGTTTGCAAGGTAAGTGTCGATACTTGTTCAAAAGTAACAAATAAAAACTAACCTGATTGAAAGTGATGAGTGCAGACAAGCGCCGAGCTCTTGAAGCATTGAAAGATGGCAACTGCCCATCTAACATTGAGGACGGTATGTGGCAGGATGATGACGCTGACGATATGAATTTTAGTGATGTCTTGAATGGCACAGAACCACTCACAATTAGTCACGCGGGGGGGGAGTTCTCTGAGCTCGTGAGAGATGTCCTTGGAGACCTCTGGAAGATGTGAGTAGCACAAGATAAGAGTTGACTACTTAGTACTGACATGTCCCTTTGTAAACAGAAAGGGACGCGTTCAACGCGTTGATAATCGAACCCGTCGCGACTGTGTTCTAAGAAGGAATCAGGCCTTCGCTGAGCAAATGCCAGCAATGACAGACGTGTACCTGTCCTGGAGCCTGGAAAAGTCTAAGTCAGGCTTCAGGGGTTTTTTCGACCAGTTGCACAGTGAAGACACATACCTGGAGAGTGACTCTTCCTGTGGAGAATGGTCAATCAGTGTTATCGATGTGTTCTGTGAGTGTTAATTTTGATTTGCTTACTACTGATGGCCTGACGGCATGGGACATGCTTCTTTCAGGCGCTGAGAAAGTGACTCTCAAGATCCTCTCTACCGACCGCACCATCGCCTCAGCGCTCGTTCGTCAAGGTGTTCTGCCTTGTTCGCCTATATCGCCAGCCGTGGGTATGACCACAGAAGTCCTTGAATTGTACCGTGTGATGCACCTTAGGAGTCCTCACCTTTCTATCCAGGCTTTCATTAAATCATTATGTGATTTACGTGGGGTATGTACTTTGACTCATTCAGTGTCGTTCTCAGCACTTACTGCATGCAGGCCGAATTTCACAGACACTTATCGCAGTCAGTTTTCAATTGCCTTTGATTTGTATCTACAGATTCGGCGCAGCGTGGCCACCCTCTTAGCCGAAACGCTTCAATGTGATGCACCCGATTGGCGCCTTAAACATGCGTGTCCCACATGCACTTACAATTTACAGGATGAAGAAGACCTAACACACAAGTCTGGACTATCCTTTCACATTAATCTCCGTCTATGATATCATCATCAGTCATCACTACGTCATCCGCAATATTGTACGACTCTTTTTCTATTGGTTGATTTGTTTCAGACTCAGATATCTCCTACTCAATGTTATGTATATAGTCTTCGTCGTAGTCAGTAGTACTCCTTAGACTTAACCTCTTCGTTCCTACCCAGTGTAGAACCTAGACGTTCCCTCTGAATCCTATTACAATCATCTATCTTTTCAACGACCGAGTCCTAGTGGTTGTGCGCTACGCCTTTGCTCTCTTGAGTGAACGCTGGTCATAACATTAACATTCAACTTGCTTTATGCCATGGACAGTAACGATTCTTTGAAACGAGTCCTCAGAAGATCTCTTGATCATAATGGAGATGAGTCTCTTGCTCCTTCATCCGAAATTCCTACGGGCCAGCAGCTCACTAGCAGCCGGTATCTATCTCGCACGTTTGTGGACCAATTTGCTCGAGACTCGGCGCACATAACTGCAGACTCGGATGAGGTGAGTGAGTCTCACGTTTTGAGTCAGTAATGACTGATGCAGGTCATCAGGATGTAGCTGCCGAAAACGCCTGTGCCGGACGATGGAAGAACATGGATGACACAAAGACGAAGAAGGCTTGGGGTATATACGATGAAACGGGTATATTTGTGGCCGTGTGCCGCCATGGATTTTCTCTGGTGGTTGCAGACATGGTGCAGAGCGGTGAACTGTAAGTAATGTTTATCGATCTCCATCGTTTTGTAACTGACACGTGTTCGGATAGTGCGAAATATCCGTTGGCTGTCGTATCGAAGTTGCTGGACGTGTTTGGAAAAAACTTGGGCGGTGGGTACGATATCGGGTGTCAATTCAAGACTACACTTGAAAACAGCTGCCTTGGACCCCTCGCGCACTCATTGAACTACACATCCCTCGTGGGGGCCTTCCACGGACATGCCCACAGGCGCCTGTGCCAGCTTTTTTTCGCTTACAACTTACATCAAGGGTTTGGGACTTGAGGACCTGGAAACCTGCGAACGAACCTTCTCGAAATCGAATGCTCTAGCGTCTTCTCTATGTTACGCAAGCGTATTTCATCACCAACAGGCCATCGACTCGTATTTCGAACATAACGATGACTTTGAGGTCTATGCTAACCTCTGTAAGTATCACTGGTATGAAGCGTGAGCACTGGCTGACGTAATCTCTGTTTAGCCGATTTTTTGTTCAACAACTATAAGCAAGCACTTGATACTTTGAATGATGGCGATGCAACGCTACCGAGGCTCATGCAAGATCTTGGAATTACAGACAAGAATGTTTTTGAGCGCTGGCTAGAGGAGAAGATATATCTTCAAAGTCTAACATGAGAACCTGAGGACGAAACGCTACAGATGGAGTACTGGCAGAAACTAGTGAACCTCACCGCGAGCACGTGAGTTTGGTCCTTGTATTCGTTTTCTGCTCGCTGACAGTTCATTTGCACAGCGAGGCTCTTGAGGCTGCAATGACAGCTTTCCAGGTGTCTTCTCTGAGTTCCCAGGAGGCTGCGTCATACAATGCACAAGCAAAAAATACCCGCAAGGCCGAGAGCACGCGACATCACGTTCTTGAGGACTATGAGAGAAATCTGAAACTTGTTCAAGCACTCGAGTGCAAGCTCGAGATCGTGAACCGCTGGGTTCCTGAAGATGCGGATTGGCAGAGGGTGGGGAGGCTCGTTGCTAACAGGAAGTACCAGCGTGCACTGGATCATCTCGAGGGATTGATTGTCGCGCGAATATTTGAACTGACGAAGATGAACCGGGCAGGTACAGGTAAGTTTGTATATTGCTTGCAACTGCTGGTTCTAATGTCACGGAAGGCTACAAACTTCGTAAACACATTGCCAAGGCTCTACAGACACGCTCCGTCGCCATCAGATCTGCTCTCAACACCTACAACGCTATCGCTGCGGCAATGTACCCTCCCTGCGCACTGCTCAAATGGGATGAGGTCGTGGAGTACGCATTTCTCGCTGACTTCGACCTGCTACGCGACACACGTGGGGACGTATCTCAACGGCCATGGTCGTCGTCGGCTGCTCGTAGTGCCATGGACCTTTATTTCAAGATGTGTCGGGCGTGGGAGGAAATTCAGCGATTGAATGTGGAGATACGGCGTCTAGTGACATACATACGAGACGAAGAAAACTACTTGCAGAACTGCGAGGATCAGCTGAAAGCTGCTAGCCCGGCTCTCGCTCATCAAATTGCCATACATCGAAATGTTCGAGGACGATTCAACTCACGGCACCTGAAGCGGATCTATGAAATCTCGAAGCTTACGGGTTTCAGTGGGACCATAGGTCCAGGTATAAGCACTTACACGAGTCTTGGAGATAGTGCCAGCGCACCGAACGTCCAGATCCCATCACGGCTGCTTGTAGGACAGCTACCATTAAACGACGAACCATGTGCCGGACATCCAGATACCCAAGAGGACTTGGATGAGGAAGAGCACGAGGAAGAGGTGGCTGAGGAAGTATCACGGAGTCTCCAGGACGTCCTCCGCGTCGCTGATGATTTCTCGCACCTAGAACTTCATAGCAATGTTGAGGAGGAGTAGGGTCATTTACATATCTATGGACATGCATGTACTCGCTACGTATTGTAACCAAGATCAGTTTACGGCTCATCGAAACGCGGCGTCAATCCGACCACGTAGACACGAGATATGCGAGCTCATCGTGCCACACAGCGAGCTCGAAGGTGGGAGTCATTAGCCGACGTCGAGGGCAGTAACGGCAACGATAGCCGTCACATGATTCTAATAATAGTAGCCCTAGTAATAATAGTACACTGTCCCTACAGCTGTATAAAGTCCCTCGTTATCCAAGCAATATTGGAGGAGGCGCTGATCCCTTCGAATTGCCCTCGCTTTAGAGGGGCGATACCCATCTATTATCACTTCTTATTACAGTAGTTACGTGGGAGTCACAGGTGTGAGGTCTTTCTCGTGGCCGTATTTGATCCGTCTAGCTTGCATCCCCCCCCCGTTCGAGATCCGATCTATTTCGGGTCCGTAACAGGGCAGGGAGGATGTATTCTATATAATTCCGGGATTACAAAATCAGGGTTTTTGGCTTATCCAATTCGGCTCTAATAGCTTTCTCAAACTCCGTACAGTCGACCATTCTACCTTCTCTCCTGCTTGTCTCAGCAGCAAATACCGTGAGATGACTCTTGAGCACCTCAGAGATATCAGCCCCCAGTAGGTCTTGATTGCTTGTGCGCACGGCCTCGACGAAAGTACGGATAAGACCCAAATCTCCGCCTCCGTGGCGACCACCTTCGTTTGTGGGGCAATGCGTCGTCTTATGCCCCGTACGGAAGTCGGTGATAGTAAAATTATTATTCATATCACCAACTATCTCGCCGTGTGTGAAGTGCAAACGTGTCTGGCGATCCCACATCAAGGAGGCGTATGCCACCATGGTGAATGAAGCAGTGGCCCCTGTGGAATACTCGATATTTACAACCTGAAATATCATAGTAAGATGACGTTTTTCAAGAGAAAATCGTTGCTGTGCCTGTTGATCACAGACATCGTTATCGCTTTCGTATACGCATCGTCCGTAAGGTCCATTTCGCAGAGCGTCAGTGATGTTCTCTATGTCTGGTATTCCATCCACAATAGTGCTGCCTGGCCAACCGGTATGTCCGCGAGAAACTGGTTCCAGGTATCCTGCATGGTTTGGCTTGGTTTACATTAAATTAAGATCGAGGAGGTCTACTTTTCTTTGCGCTGTATAGGCAATCTTGTTCTACTGGACATTCTAAGCACCGAGTTGCAGTGCCTGCTGTGGGAGGCTTCTTCTCCTTACGGAAATGCTGCAAAGAGCCGAACGAAGAGACTCGCGTCGGAGTCGCAGGGGAAAGCCAGTGACAGAGTATGTCTATGTCACTTGTGTGCTCAATCAGTTAAAAGCTCATGCACGGCGAAACAGTAAACAAGGCTCACTGGCAGCTCTTGGTCATGAGAGAAAAACAACACTCGGACTCTTTCCTCCAATTTCCACGAACATAAGAGTGAGCAAAGTTAAAGTAACCGACTGGCACGATGTGAATCACGTTAATCAGGTCACCCAACTGTCCTGAACGGATCACTTCGGTAATGGCCTTGCTATAGGAGGAGTAGCGCAAGACTGCCGCGCGTCAGGTTTGAAGCTTGCGGTAGAACAGGTGTTATCACTCACCATGCCCAATTCCGAAGATGATATCAGCATCCTTGACTGCCTTCTCCATTTCAAGGCAGTCTTGAAGGCTTGTAGCCATGGGTTTCTCGCAAAGTATATGGTATCCCTGGGCGGCGAACGCCAACACCACTTCACAATGCATGTGGTCTTGCACCGTAATAATTACAGCATCCGCTAGGCGCTTCCCAACGGTTTGAATAGTCTCAGCGGAAGCCTTTAAGAGCTCCTGCCAGGTATTAAACACGAGGGTCCGGTCGAGCTTATGATTGCGGGCAAAGATATCACTCGTCTTTGGCCTCGGCTCTGCAATAGCCACTACCTTGCACTTCTGCGGGTGATCAAGGGCATATTCGGCATAGACCTGTGTATTACAAGTGTCAGTGCACTGGGAGACGGGACGTGGATGACTACATACAGCCCCTCTCTGACCACAGCCGATGACAGCCAGCGTGACAGGCTCATGAGTCGGTAGGGATGTCATGGTCGCAGGTGGGGAGCATCAGGAAAAACCCCAGATTGCCGTAGCCCTGGTGGCAGCAGTTATATAGCGCTGTGTAGCCACTCGTAGGCACTGTACTGTAGCCAGCCCCTCTATGAGGCAAACCATTAGAGGGGCTGGTCACCAGTCTAACTGTAGTGCTGTAGTATAGCCACGTATTACACTATATCGAGCTATGTAGTGCTGTATAGCCACGTATTACACTATATCGAGCTATGTAGTGCTATATAGCCTAAAGCTTCACTACATGCAGCTATGGGACTTGGTCAGGCAAACACATGTGTAAGCCCGTTGGCTTACCTGAGTTCCCATAATCAGCATAAATACTGTCCGCGATAATGAAAGCTAAGCTTTCATTAACACTGCCTTTTGGCGTAACGGTTAAGGGATGACAGTCTTGACCTACTTACAACATGCTACAAGTAACTACAGGTGGCTACAGGTGGCTACAGGCGGCACCCGTGTGGCATTACCAGGTCCATATACTTACTACAAACTATTTATGACAGACACGCCAAACATCTCGCCGTCAATGAACTCGTTAAAATAAAAATCACTTGCCACCTCATATGCGTTTCCACTGCTTCTCAACCGGCTTCCACGTTCGTGGTGTGGTGTATAGGTTGCGTGGTGGCTCTGACGCGCAGGACTTCTTTACCAAACATCAAATTTCCACCATCGAACGTTTGCACCATCTTCATGTCAAAGGTGACCCACAGTCATCAAGCTCCTTTCCTAGCATTGCTATGTCTCGTCCTGGGGTATCTGCTGTCGACTCGGACAATCTGTTTTGGCTTAAAAATCCAGCGACTACAAAGTTTCTAGAATACGAGCAGGTGGCGACACTGAAGGCTGGCAGTGACACTGCCAAGAAAAGACAACGAGAAATCGAGACTCACGACAGCCTGCCTCGTCAGATCGCAAACAAGTTCGGATACTGTCTCCAGTGTCTGAACATGAAGATAAGTAATTCGAATCTGGCGAGAAGGAAAAGCAGACCAACCACATTGGTTCACCCCAGCACATTGAGAAGAAATTGGACCTGGATGACAGAGAGAGCGAAGCCTTGGAATATACATTTCGTTGCCGGTGTGGGGCTCATGGCAATGGTCATGAACTGGCGGGTGGTCAGAAAACCATTCGATGTGATCTATGTGAAAATTGGTCGCACGTCGCTTGTCAGAGAGGTGGAAGAGCCAGCAATCTCCACCCGAAGGCAGAATTCTATTGTGACGGATGCTCGACACAACGTTCAAAAGCTGTTGCACCGAGTCGCAAGTAAGTTGATACAGCTCTGCTCCGACACCACATTGACTTCCTTTGCTCAGGAGCAGCAGGCAAGCCACAAGCAAGAAAAAAATGGCACCGCTGGAAACACGTCTCATGTGCGTCTTCTGACGTGCCAGGCCTGGTTGGGATATGACTGACCACTCACATGTAGTGCTGGCAAAGGGGCGCTTGCTCGTCTTGGGAAGTACTGGTATCCTGTGCGACTGATTCAGTCCCATGTCGCTGCTAGTCTCCCTGTGGGTGCACATGACCGAACACGGTGGCAGGTCGTTTGGTGGTGCGGTTGCAAATTCCCTTCGAGTATCGGATCACCTCCTAGTGATGTTGCACAAGGAGACCTCATGGACGAACTCTGGCAGGACCGAACCAAGAGGCGTGAGATTCGGGTAAGTAGAAAAAACCAACTGGTTGTGCAAGTGTTCCTTTTAACACGAAGTATTCCACAGCTCGGAGAATGGGTCCACTCTTGGGATACTCCTCGCGAAGAAGATCTGATTCAAAACTTCATGTCAGCACCTGTGTCAAAAGAACTGGATGTTATGCTGCAACCTCATATTGCTTCGCTTCAGAGGCTCCTCGACAGTCCCGACTTGAACCAGGATGAGGCAGAAAGATATCCTGTTATGGATTTCATCATCCGTTCGAAGAAGAAGCCAGATGGTGTTGGTGCGTACAGCATCCCATTTTGTGGAGACATCTCATCTCGCGAGTATGCAAAAATCGCACGTTGGTTCTCTGACAACATTCCCGGTGCTCCCAGTCAAGTCCAAAAATGGCTCGGTGGCATGCCTTTGGTGCATGCTTTCACACTTGTTGTCGCTCATCGAAAGGCTGGCGAATTCAAAAAACGCGCGCAAGCTCAGAATGAGGAATGGCATGATAGCGAGTTGTTGAGGATGGCTTGGGCTGACCTTATGATAAGTTATCCCACAGACAGCTTCGTGGCTGACGTAGACCTCGAGTGCCTGGTTGTACTGGAAGCAAGGATGTTCGAAGATTCAAAAGAAGCTGGAGCTGCAGGCAACCAGCAGTGGGGCTTGGATGCAGGTCAACACCACAGGCAGTGGAATCCATATCTCAATAATCCCAATGAATGGGTTTTGGGGCGAGAATACAGCGAGAGTGAATATGGAGTGCGTTACTTGTTACCAGCTCAGTGATAAGTCTCTAACTCGTCGTCACTGATAGCGTGGACCCTTGTTCAGTGATAACTCTGATGCCACATCCTCCGATGAAGTATCCGCGACTGTAGTAGTTCCTGTATGTCTGGGAGAAGAAGCTCTTGCAAAAGTTGCACCCATGAAACGTCGTCCTGGTTCACAGAGAGTCCAGAAAGGAAGGAAAGCCAAGTAGTCATTGTTGTAGCTATACCACTCGTTAGTATGATGAATACAATACGAAAGAAATGGGCACAGACCTAGAGCACGGAGGGCATGCGACTTACATGTCTGGGAGGAAAGCTGCGTCAAGCCTAGCGCGTCACCTAGTGGCTGCGTCAGTGCCGCGTCAGTGCTGCGTCTAGTGTTGTTGGCAATACTACGCCATTGCGCCGCGCCAGTTTTGCCACTCTGGCAATTGCCGGCGAACCTGGAGGGCACAACTAGTAGTAGTACCAGAGCCTCAGAGGGCGACTTGGACAATTTGTGACAGTTTTTTTTCACAGATTCGCCATCAATCCAATCAGTTCAGTAATAGTATCACTATGTTTTTACCATTTGTTGAACTATATCATTTGTACCATCCCTGGACTTGGGACTCATCTCGAAATGCCCAATGAAAAGCATCCCGGTGGCCACCCACCAGCCAGAATCCTCACCGATAACTTCACGGAACTTGAGCGAGTCGATAACAAGTCCCGCCGAAAATTCTGGAAGTGCAACTATTGCACTCCAACCAGTGGCAGTGGTCAACGCATTGAAGGCCGAGATAACCGCTGTCTCTTGCATCTCACAAACCCCAAAGAGTGCCCGGATGCTCCACCATCTGTTCGCAACGAAGCTCGCAAGGCCTTATTGCAGAAAGGTGCTGCCTTTGGCCAGACAGAAGCACCACTTTTCCGTGACACACCTGCTTCGGATGTTGCTGAAATCAATGGTAATTCTCAATCTGATGTTGGGACAAGCACCATCGTCAAAAAAAGGAAGTCTGGCGCGGGGACACTTGATAATTACGTTGATCACACATCGACTCCTGTGCAGCGGGAAACCGCGAATCTCAAGCTGTTTCGGTGAGTTTAGCTTAGCCTAAGTCAAAGTATGCATGCATCCTCATCCGGGTCTTCACGCAGCTATGTAGTTCACAGCAACAGTCCGTTTTCCGTCAGTGAAAATCCATACTTTCTCGAATTCATCGACTACATTCGGCCGTCGTATATTCCTCGCAGCCTGCGTCTAGTGCCGCGTCAGTGCCGCGTCACTGTTGCGTCACGCCGCGTCAAAATAGCCACGCCCCTTATTACTGCCTTTGCGGATGTATCCGCCCTGATTCATGCCCGGATATTCAGTAGTGCGTGCCGGCTGAATTCTTCGGACCTTGCTTCTGACCTATGCTAGTGGGCATTCACCAATAGACCGTAGGGAGGTTCGCCAGTATGTCATGCTTATTATGACGTGATGTCGAGGCGGGATCTCAGTACTTCAGTATCTAAAAGATATATCAAATTAATATACCATTACATGGTGCTCCGACGGTGGCGCAATAAAGTATGGAACTTCCGATGAGGAGCACTGTTGTGAGTCTTATCCTTTCCCTCACATTTTCTCTTCGTATACATGTCTCTTTCACCAGCCACGACTGACCCCATTTTTGCCCCAGACGAGGCATATCTCGCATCAGGAGCCGCATCGACATGTCAAGCGTCGCCTAGGTCGCGCAGTGATCTTGCGGAGGGTTCTGCAGATGCTATTGAACTTTCGCCCGTGACACCCATGAACAAGCAGAATGATGATCCGTGTGCTCAGCCACTGCAGGTGAAGCCTAGAACACAAAAGATGCGGGAGAAGATCCAGCTTGCGACGCTGTGTTGGTTCGTCTATCTGGAGGGTTGGAATGATGGATCGAATGGCCCTCTGTTGCCGAGGATCCAGGAGGTTTATGGGGTACATTTTCTTGTATGTATCGCGACTGTTTGTTGACGTGTTTTCCAGGTTGGGTATACTATCGTATCTCTGATCTTCGTTTTCGCCTGTGTGGTCAGTGTGTGCACGAGACATCTGGACTGGCAATGGTTCTCATCTTAAGTGGTCTAAATAGGGTTTTATCATGGGTGCTGTTTCTAATGTGATCCTGGCCGAGAAGCTAGGATTTGGAAAAGTACACCATTCATACTCGAAAAATTATGCAACGACTGACTTTTTGTTAGGTGATGGTACTAGGTACTGCCCGCTGATGTCGAGGGCCGCGACAATTCTCAAATTCTCGTACTCCAGGTTCCCTATGTCAAGTCGTGGCGTACAGTATTCAGTCATCGGGGCCCCCCTTTCCCGCGTTTATATTTGCGTACTTTATTAACGGAATCGGACTGGCCGTACAGGCGAGTGTATTGACTTATAATCATGAACATTAATTTACTAGACATCGTGACACAGAACGCAAATTCGGTCGGCTATGTTGCATCCATTAAAGAAAATGCAGAATTGAAGATGGGTGTTCTCATGGCAGGTACGAATCAGGCATCTTTATGCAGGTTATTCACCCCACTCACTCCGAAATATGTAGCATATGGTATTTTCACCAGCAATGTTCGTAGTCAATGCTCACAACTCATAGGGGCCGGGGCTTTCTCATCTCCTCTGGTCGCAACTCAATTTTCACAACAACCTCAGTGGAATTTATATTACTTGACGTCCCTTGGAATTTCGGTCTCCAACACAATCGCCTTAATTATAGTCTTCCGGTTGAAGCGCCAGGGAGGTAAGGACAATTTGCATGCCATGAGTTTTGCTTGATCTCTGATATTATTTGCATTCCCCAGAATGTCTTGCGGAGATAGGCATTGTAAACGAGGATAACAGTACAAGCGAGCATAGTCATCTCAGGCAGATATTCGCGAACAAAGATGTTCATCTTCTGGCAGCATTCACGCTACTCTACGTTGGAGCCGAGGTTACTATTGGCGGTTAGTGACCATCTACATGATCCTAATGATGTATCTAACGCTCTGAAAAAGGCTGGATTGTTACTTACATTATTGATGTCAGAGGTGGAGGGCCCTCATCTGGTTACATCTCCACCGGTTTTTTCGGCGGTATGCGACAGCGCCCTTTGATAATATTTGACTTATCTATAAGTATTATGTAGGTCTCGTGGTTGGTCGACTGGCCATGCTATGGGTTAATGAAAAGGTAGATTTCTCAATTCAGCATGAATGTACATATCGGCTGATTCGGGACATAATAGATTGGAGAACGGTTGGCTATGTTCATCTACGCCGTCCTGGCTATCGGGTTAGTGATAGAAGCGTGCTTGCTTTATCATCACTGATGTCCATTTCTGGTAGTCTCGAGTTAATCGTATGGTTCGTTCCGTCATTGATAGGCGATGCAGTCGCCGTCTGTGTCATTGGCGTGTTATTGGGGCCAATGTATCCGATTGTCATGAACCATGCGGGACGCGTCCTTCCTCGCTGGATACTTACTGGTATGTTTCTCGAACTGTCTACTCATGGTTTGTGATTCACAACTCCTGGGAAATAGGTGCTATTGGTTGGATTGCGGGAGTGGGGCAGGCAGGCTCTGCACTAGTCCCGTTTGTGGCGGGTGCTCTCGCGCAAAGTTCTGGAATAAAATCCCTGCAGCCTCTGTACGTATCGTAATCAAGAAGTCATGAGCACCTCACACCTCTTTTTAGATTGGTTGGCATCATGGGTCTTATGACTGCGTTGTGGGCGCTAGTGCCCCATGGTTCGCGTCGTCCTGATTGAAGGTTTGAATTTGCAATCAGGTTGCATATATAGATTTCATGATGGAGTTGCATATCGTGATTTGAAATGATAAAGCTCCATAGAGCATTACTGGTGTAAGTAGAAGTATGTAGTAGCATTATGTACTACGAGCCACAAAGTTGTAATATCGCACCGAGTCCGTCAGACAAACTTTGGTTAGTACATTTGATCCATGGACCACGTTGCACTTATTTACATCGTGGGTTTATCAGCATCCGCATGATTGAGAGTCCCTTCCGGGCTCCGCGGACCCAGGCCACTCGAAGCTCATTCTCAGGAAATGTCATGAATAACTTAATCCCCTCTAGTGGAAGATTGAAACTTTATCCCTTCCAAGTACTACTGCTCTGTTGCTCCCCCGAACGTACTGAGCCTTCAAGTTTCGTTTCTAAGCCATAGTCTTGGATCCGAGAACCTCCCCGGTTGTACTACTTCATACGAATTCAGCACTCATTATGCAGACGACGATCGCTGAAGGCCACACAGTTTCGCGCTATCCGACGGTCGGCCCTCATCATGATAGCAAAGAAAGTGAAAAAGACAGTGGAGAGATTGAAATGCGAGTGGGGTCGTCTGCAACTACTTCAGGAGCGGCATCGATCTCTGACCTGAAACCCCAAACGAAAGGTCAGCGGCTGCGCGCACGAGTGCAGTTTGCGACAGTCTGTGGGTCGATGTACGTAGCTGGATGGAATGATGGGTCGACTGGTCCATTGCTCCCTCGGATACAGACAGTGTATGGCGTAGGTAGTTTCACACACCTGCCACAGTTATCTCCGAAGCTGACTGTCCTACCGTCCTGATAGCTGAATTTCGCTGTGGTATCTCTGGTATTCGTGTTCGCATGTGTTGTACGTACGATTCCACTGCTGTGCAAGAATCTCCGTATGGTGTCTGAGTTACTGGATAGGGCTTTCTCTCCGGAGCATTCTCGAATCTATATTTAGACCATAAATTCGGCTTTGGGAAGGTGATGTCATCTGATTCGATGAATGCTTTTTACGACCACTGAAATAGGCGCTGTGGTTTAGGTGATTGTGTTAGGTAAGGCCAAGTTGCTACTTCGAGGTCATAGTCGCCTTATTATTGCTTAGGAGCGGCGTGTCAAGTCATAGCGTACGCCATAGAATCGGCCGCTTTGCCATTCCCAGCATTTCGTGCTAGGTTACGCCATCAATGGCTTTGGAATGGCTCTACAAGTAAGTAATACAAGTGCAATGAATTCTACGACCCAAATGAACCTTGGAACTAGGACGCACAATCGAATGGCTTTGTGGCCAGTCTCAAGGATAACCCAGAGACGAAAATGGGGATCCTCCACGCGGTAAGTGTTGTCTTGAACGTGACTCACTCTCGATTTCATCTTGCTATTGAAAGGTATACGGTGAGTTATACGTTGTTCCGCCGTGTGGTGCAACGTAAAATCGTGATTGATATTCCCATCATCGTTTAGGAGCTGGCGCTTTGTCGTCCCCTTTGGTAGCAACGCAATTCGCTCAGCTCCCGCATTGGTCGTTTCACTACCTGTGCAGCCTCGGCGTTGCATTCATAAACACTGTATCATTGATCGCAGTCTTTGGGCTGAAAACACAGGATGGTATGATAAGCACTCATCATTGAGGAAATGGCTAAGCATCTAGCAGAGTGCCTCGCTCAGAGCGGACAGCCAACGGGCGAAAAGGGAACGAGTGAAAGTAGCCAGTTCAGTCAGATATTTCGGCTCAAAGAAGTGCACCTCCTTGCCTTCTTCATATTGGTATATGTAGGAGTGGAAGTCACTGTGGGTGGTGAGTATGCAATTTGAGTGCAAAAGACGTTCACTCAAAATGTTTGCTCCAGGCTGGATGGTGACGTACATCATCGACGTGCGCGGAGGAGGTCCAAGTTCGGGATATATCTCATCAGGGTTTTTTGGAGGTAAGCTTTTACGGGTATCCTAGGGGGTTCCATTATACATTTGTAAATAGGTCTCATGATTGGCCGTGTCGGTCTTTTGTGGGTGAACAAAAAGGCAAGTGTCTCTATCCCATCCTTAAAGGCTAGGACTAGATGCCAACAAATGACAGGTTGGAGAACGTCGTGTCTTGTTCATTTACGCCGTCCTCGCAATTGGGCTGGAACTAATAGTATGGCTGGTGCCTTCGCTCATTGGCGGAGGCGTGGCCATCTCAATCATTGGTATAATTTTGGGACCGATGTACCCCATCGCTATGAATCACACAGTACGCATCCTCCCTGGGTGGCTCGTCACAGGTAATCTCGCGTTTAGTAGCATGAGTATGGTGAACTGAAATCTGAATGTAGGGTCGATCGGCTGGATAGCAGGGTTTGGGCAGGCGGGTTCTGCGCTCTTACCGTTCTTAACGGGTATGATTGCATCTAAGACGGGAATCAAGAGTTTACAGCCACTGTGAGAGTTCTTATCAAATAGTTTTACGTGTGCCGAAACTGATTCGTTGACCAAAGTCTCGTTTCGATGATGGCGTTCATGATCGTCTTATGGGCTTTGGTGCCAAGAACTGCTAGAAAATCTGAATGATATACCCTCAGGCTGTGTCCTGTGGACGGTCTGACATGTAGCAGTAGAACCCTCTCGCATCTTATGACCTCATTATGAACAAACATTGTCGACAAAATCATGAGCACTGGGCTTAGAGCTTGACATCTCATTGCTGTACGATTTCTGTCGAAAAGTTGGGTGGCTGGTATAGAAGGAACAGCCATCTTCCTTCTATTGGTCCAGGAGACTAAATTCGTCCTCGTGCTAGAACAAAACCACAAACAGGGTAAATATGAACGCACGGGGACATAATACCTTCGTCATAGTCGCAACACACGATGAGCATGACCATAGATACCAAAGGTATGGAAATACTAAAAGCTGCGGAAGTCGACTACACTCAACACGTCTACAATCTCAACTTTTAACGGCCTTTCTTCTTGAGCTACTCCGTGTCGCAGCGACCGCACCGGCACCAGCAGCCGAAGTCCGTGTGCTTTTCCTAGGTTTGGTCGCCCTTACAGGAGGCGATAACGGCTCTGGTGACATGGAAGTCACTGATGACGTCGTCGACAACCTGGACGACCGGCGTGCGGGCGTCTTCTCTTCCATCGCAGGTTTAGCTTTGGTTGAGGTGCCTGTTCTGGTTTTACGAGCCGTACGGGACGGCGGTAAGGGAGCGACATCATCTTCATCCTGCTCCTCCTCTTCATCAAGTAAAGAACCAGGTATGCTCTGTGCGAGAACAGGGCCCTTGATATCATCTTTCCGGGAACTGACGGGTTTCCGTCGAGGACTGGGTGAATGCGCACGGGGCTGAGATCGACGGGCGCCGCGTTGTTGCGGAAGAGGGTTTCTGCGAGGAGAACCGAAATCACTTTCGTCCTCGTCCTCGTCATAAAATGCGCCTGGAGGCGCACGTTTCTTGGTTTCCGCCTGCTTAGACGCGGGCCCACGAGTGTGGTGCTCAGGTGAGGCTGCACTCTTGCTACCGAACACGGAGAAGGTGAGCTCAGGCTCATCATCCACATCACCCGGCATGCTGGTGACGTCGCCGTCTTCATGGATGATAAAGGCATTGTCGTCATCAGATTCCATGCTAATATCGTCTTCCTCGCGAGTATGAGGCCGTGTGGCCACTTCTTCTGTAGGAGGTGCACGGCTCGTTACAGTCAATGCTGGTGGAGGCTTGTAGAACGCATTCGGTGCCTGTTTGGCACTACCAGTCTTCTCAAAGAGTGATGTACTTGGAACGTTCGATGCATGCATAGTCTTTGATAAGGCAGTGCTATGCGCGAATGTGATTCCGGATGGGCCTACGAGGGGGACAGGCGGCGTAGAAACGGGTTTGCGGGGTGGAAGCTGGGCGAAGGGCGATGCAGCAGGAGGCTTTTGGGACGGCGACGAGAAGAGGCTGCCTGGAACGGGGCCAACAAGTGATGATTTTGGCTCAAGCCGACCAGAACCAGAAAGACTGGCATGCTTTTCGGGAAGTCGGGGAGTCAGGCTACCCGTTCTACTAGGGGAAGCCCCATTCATAGAAGTCGCAGACGGAATTTCCTCCCATGACATGCTGAGATCGCCTAGAGGTGCTCTGGGCTTCGGAGGCGCAGGTTTCGCTAACTGGGGCGTCGGGACAAGGTGTAACGTACTTTGCTGGCCAAGCTCGTTCTCCAGCGACGCCCTTTCCACATATGTCATATTCGCCAAGATATCATCCATCATCTTCTTTCTCTCTCGTGCAGCTTTGACAACATCCGTACCCGCAGACCCTGCTACAGAGAATTGGCGGTCTAGTTTGATGGCTGCAGCAAATTCTCCACTTTGGACGAGTCGGACGCAGACAAGATCTTGTACGATGGCAATAGAAGCTGCCGGAAGGCCATGAGGGGAGTTTTAGAGCATATGCATGGAGTAGGGACTGTTCCATAGGGGAGAGAGGGAATGCCACGAGCTGTGCCAACGGTCCAGGGCGTGGTTTGGCTGTTGCAAAAACTGAGGATCAACAAGGGTTACAAGGAATGCCGGTCGGTTTACGCACGCGAAAGACACCACTCTAAGAGCTTATGGAGTAGACGTGAACGTGTGTCAGAAGAATCAGGAAAAGTGCGCTGGAATTGCCATGCATCCCAAAGACTCGAATTTGCCAGTGCAAGCGCATACATATCAATATCGTCAGGTTCCACGAGCGGGGGCTTGGCGGTGCGAACGTATTTCACGATAAGTGTGGATGGGTTCTCGGACAATGAGAGCGCCTGCATAATTTTGGATGCATAGTCCCTATTAAGTCGAGCATCTGACAGCATTGACACTGCTTTCTGAATCACCCGTCATAAATTTCAAAGGAAACTATGATGCTAAAGAGGATGACATACCTCGACATGGATGCCCGTGTCGAGATGCCAATATGCATCTGCAAGGGACACAAACTGTGGCGGAATACACCTCTCCTCCGCATAGTTAGCCTCTCGTCCGTCTTGAAACCACTTCAAGAGGATATACACCAGACAGTCCTTCTTCAAGCTGTCATAACTCGAGCCTATTGATGACATCCAGTAGCCTACGGAGCGAATGTAGGTCTGTGGGCGGATAAAGCATGTCTGGTTGACGAATTCCACCGCGTATGAGGAGAACATCAAAAATCAGGAGGTCGGCCATCTGCGCGCGTCGGGATTCTATCTCTGCAGACCTGGCGGTTGTCCAAGGAAATTCAGTGTGCTGTTCCAAACAGCGGGAGCCAGTTCGAGACCACATTTCTATCAGTCCTGGGGGAGAACAACACAGAAGTCAAAGCGAGGCTACGGATCGCGCATTGAGAGTACTCACGATGTCCATGCCACTTTGTAATGAACACGCCTAAGTTGCTTCCAACCTTGTGGTTTCACGCCTTCAACAAAGCGTTGCTGATGTAATCCATGAATGAAAACAGAAAATTAACCCCTGACATCAAGATTGCGGCTGCATTCATGGCTAAAACGTCGTAGGAATACAAGGCATGCAAAAATACATCCGACCACCACCATGGACAGAATTTCCCACGCAAAAATTTTGCGGGCGAGGTGAAGCAATCAAAGCTCACAGGATAAAACCTGGCCAACAGATAAACCCAATACTGCACATCTACAAAACACCACATGAACCAGAAGCAGCTATAACATGAAAACCGGTACCGACCACTGCCCGAAAACCAGTGCCTACCTTACCGAAAAATCCACAAGTCGTCCCCAGGGTAAGCTTACCCGCAAAAACCTATGCCACAATGAGCAATAAAACTGCGCCCCACGTAAAACGATAGCACCCAGATAATATTGCATAGTCCACCATCAACACAAAGCTGATACCCCTGAGATATCACACCCACACATAGTATCATTAACCCGCCACCGTATGACAAAACAAAAACGAACCCGGCAATGCCAACAACCCTAACCAACGGCAAAACAAACCCTCCGACAAAACTGAGCTCGAAAACCAAGTACAAAACCTCACCCATCCAGAACGAAAACCCCACTCACCGGAAGATGAAAGACAAGGATATCACGCACATCAAAACCTGCTCCCAAACAACACGCCCCTACCCCAACACCCCCCGTCTAGCATCCCAAACCACCCATGTCGGGCCAAAATACTTTCCGCCCAACGTACTCCAAGACGACGATACCATGGACCTAATCACAGCTCCCACGCCCGACCCACACTCCCCAGAATTATCCCAATCCCCTCCGGATACCCCGACCCCCACCCCCCGCGAACTCCCCACGCCTCTGCCTCCTGACGACCTCCTCGTCATGCAAGAATTCAACGTAACCGCATCCATGGAGAACCCGGACAAAGACGCAAATCAAAGTGGACTCGCGGAATCCATCCACGCACCATACGACTCCCTGGACCAAACCATGACAATCTTGTCCAGCCTCACCTCTACGCACACGCCAACTCCAGAGGAAGAAGCCATCCTCGTGCACCTTGCCCTGGCAGGGAAGAATAGAGCAATATTAAGCCATGATGGCCCCAATCACCGCACGGTCCTCCCCCAGTTCACCCCAATCCCTAGCGGGGGTTTCCCAAAAGTCCACATGTCTCATTCTGCTCAAATATTCGACCACCTTGATAACAGAGTACTACTGGCATGGTTCCAAGTAGAACACCCCAAGTTTATGATCAGAGTCTTCGACCACTCTGGCAGAGACGTTTTCGAAAGAGCCGCAGTAATTGCCGAAAGAGTCTGTGCTAGCATCAACACAGTAGCGAACTTTGTTCACCAAGGTGCCCTATCCATACACGTATCGCCCCCCCAACCTCAAGGCGGAAGAAACTCCAAAGATTTTCTGGTCGGATACTTAGTCCATAACATTTTGGAAGAGACAAAGAAACTCATCCTGGGACAACGCATATGGTCCGCCGCCGACGTAACCTTCGAAGCACTTCCCTTCAACTGCTCCCAAACCCCCAAACTCCTATTCTGCTTATCTGGCTTCACTACATCTGATGCGGACACAGTCCGCAAAACAGTCGCAGACGTCTGGGCGCATGACAAGAACAGGTGTAATATCAACGACATCTTCTCTATGAGCAAAATGTTACGACTAGGATAGTTCTTCTGCTACGATCCAATAAAGGATGTTCAAGGTAGCAGCGTTTCAGGAGTTCAAGACTAGTCAAGTTTCTAAGGGCTCACTAGATTGGTTAAGGGTTCAATGGCTAGTCGAGTTTCAAGGGACTCGCTAGATTGGATCGATGGTTCTTATCAGGTAAGACCTAGTAGATTCAAGTTAAGGAAAAAGTACAGAGTACACGAGGGTTTATATAGGTAAGCGGATGCGCACAGACCAAGGCAAGAAAGGAAGGCATAACTAGTAATCATACGAGAAAAGGAAAGGAGAAATTGTACGATAGAATGATACAGAATACTGTGGAATGTTCATGATACTTTGTCATGTGAATATCAGTAAAAGTGAGTAAGTGAAGTAAGCGGTCATGTGATGATGAAAAGGAAAATGAATAGGGCGCTAGCGCTCTTGTAACATTACCCCCTTTGTATCATTGAAGTCTCCGACTTCAACAACTTTCAAGCCTCGCATCCTCATAGACGACAAGATCAGCATCAGCGTTAGCAAACTGGTCATTATCAAGAGAATGTTTCTCGTCTTCGTCAATTTCCCATTGTCTAAGGGCATCATAAAACCCAGGGGTGTTGGTATCCATTTTGCGCAAGGCAAAGATCTTTTGTCCATGGAGCGAAGGACAGTAAGCAGAGAGGTGATCAGGAGCAGTCGTGAGACAGACTCTGCATCGATAAGTGGGGCAACGTTTGTGGCGATGGCTGATTAGTTTACAGTTGCGACACATGATGTTTTCGAATGTGGGATCAAGAGTTGGGTTTGGGACAGGGATGGGGGCTCCTGGTGACTCGAATTCTGCTGAGGAACAATGATCTAAGCGGTGAGGAGTGGGTCTGGGAAGGCCAATTGCAAGGATGGTTTGTTTGATGGGTGGTTTACGACGAGTACTCATCTTGGCTGGTTTGCTTGGTGACGAAGTTGGAGGAGGCGCGATAGGGGAAGGAGTGGTTGAAGGAATTGTGGGTAGGATATGAGGGGACGGTGGGGTGGCAACAGTCGTAGCCGTTTGTTCAGCAATAATATGGATAACTCTCTCAACATCGTCACGGAAGGTGTCGGGAAAGAGGAGTTGTGCTGTAGACTTGATTTTGCGCTGAAGATAGTGTAACTGGTTGACGGCGTTGGGGTGGTTGATACGGGGAAGGGTTTCTTCAATGGAATGAGCGGCGTGGAAGATGGAAAGTAAGTAAAGAGAAGTATGATTGTTTCATTCTATAAATATCTTTTCTATTGCTATGGCATGTTGGGCGCTGACGAGGGCAGCTTCAAAGAGGGCGAGGTTGTCTTGTTGTTCGAAGAAAGCGAAGTAATCAGAGGATCGAGCGGAAGAGGTGGGAGACGTAGTGGAGGGGGAAGATAGGGTAGTAGAAGACATGATTTGTTTAGGTAGTTTCTGGGATAAGGAGACGAGAGATCTTGAGTCGCTTCTTATAGTTCTGGAGGATTTCTGGGGCGTTTTCTAAAGCGTTTTCTGGAAGCCAAGTGTTATCTGCAGAAGAGTAACCTTTCCAGGATACAAGATAGCGGTGTTTCCCTTTTTGTCCTTTATGGGCTAGAATAGTGTTGACTTCGTATTCTTCTTCACCGTTTATGACATCAGGGGGTGGTTCAGGGAAGTTCGGGCCGTGGATTTCGGTTTCCTGATAGGACGATAGTTCGGAAGCATGGAACGTGGAGTGAACTTTCCATTGTTCAGGGAGTCGGAGTTGGAAAGTGATAGGGGAAAGAATGGCGGTGATTGGGAAAGGTCCGTATCGCTTGGGTGCAAGCTTCTTTGATGGTAGATGAGTCATGAGGTGTGCAGCAGATAACCAGACCTTATCTCCAACTTTCCAGGGTTCGTACTTCTTTCCATGAGAGCGTTCTGCCATTTGCTGTCTGGCAATGTTGTGGCACGCGAGGGCTTCTTCTCGGATCTTCTGGAGATACGTGACATGTTCTTCTGATGCAGGGATGGCTGATGGTGGGAATGCGAAGGGAATTCCTTGGGGTTCCTAGCCCATCATGAGGAAGAATGGAGAGGCATTGCGTGAATCGTGTTTTCGATGGTTGTGGACGAATTCAGCCATAGGAAGATGCTTTACCCAATCAGTCGGTGTAGAGCGGCAATAGATGCAGAGATACAGTGGCTCAAAAAAGTGTCCGAATGTTTATGCATTTTCAAGTAATTTGGTAATAGCAAGCCAGAATAAAACTATAACAAAGTGGTATAGGGATATGTCTGAATTCCCTATGTCATGGCTTGAATCTGAGATATATAGCGTGTGAACCCGATCATATATGGGCAAGATATGGTAATTTTAAATACATGACTCATTCGGACACTTTTTTGACTTTATGTTAAAATCACAAAATCAGACCATTCATGCATAATATTATTGAATAAAATGGTGTGATAATAATAATATGGTTTAATTTGAATATATAAACCCAAACAAGATCATGAAATTTGACATAATCATCATGAAGCCCATCTTTTCTGCTCAAAAGGATAATATCCTGGTTCTCTGTACCTTTTGTTTATATATCAGGAATATTGCTTCAAAAACTGGTCTTGGTAAGTCTACTATTGCCAGAGTCATAAAAAATGACATACCAGATAAGGAAAATACTAAAATGGGATGTCCTCCCAAGCTTACTTCACAGAACAAAAGAGCTATTGTTCACTAAATTCTATCTGGCAAGGCTTCAAATGCTACCCAAGCTACCAAGTTCATCAATTCCATCATCTTCACTCCTGTCTCATCCCAAACTGTTAAAAATACCATCAAGGCAGCCAATCTTAAGGCTGTAACCAAGAAGAAAAACCTCTTCTCTCTGCAGCTCATAGGGAGAGAAGGCTGGCCTTTGCTTTAAAGCACCAACATTGGAATGTAGAATACTGGAAGAAGGTTATTTATTCAGATGAAACAAAAATTGAATAGAATGGGGTCAGATGGCCAGGAATATGTGTGGAAAAAGGCAGGAGAACCATTAGAAGAAAGAGATGTTAAGGTTAAGCTGAAGTTTGAAGGAGGAAGTATCATGGTATGGGGTTGTATGGGGTAAAATGGAGTGGGGATTCTTTTTGAGGTGGAAGGAAGGATGAATGCAGAGCAGTACATCTCTATTCTAGAGGAGTGTCTACTCAAAAGCATACATAAGTCAGGAATTGATGAAGAAGACATTATCAGCACACCTCAAAAATAGCTATAAAATGGTTTGAAGATCATGATATCAATGTTCTATCATGTCCAGCACAGTCTCCAGATCTTAATCCTATTGAACATCTCTAGGAATTACTCAAAAGACTACTTGCTGCCTATCAAGATCCTCTATAGGGGCTATTTGAACTATGAGAAAGAGTTGCAGCAGAGTAGAAAAATATTGCTAAAGAGGAGTGTCAGAAATTGATAGAAAGTATACCTAGGAGGATTACAGCAGTTATTAAGGCCAAGGGGGGTAACACAAAGTACTAGAATCATAGAATAGTCTTGGTTAAATATAAAGTCAAAAAAGTGTCCGAATGAGTCATGTATTTAAAATTACCATATCTTGCCCATATATGGTCAGGTTCCCACGTTATATATCTCAGATTCGAGCCATGCTATAGGGCTTTCAGACATATCCCTATACCATTTTATCATACTTTGGTTCTGGCTTGCTATTACCCAATTACTTGAAAATGCATAAACATTCGGACACTTTTTTGAGCCACTGTAGGTTTCAAGTTCTTGGTTCAGGCGTTCAGTCTGGCCGTCTGTCTGTGGATGGTAGGCAGTAGATAGGGCTACTTCATAGTCGAGGAGTCTTCCAAGTTCTTTCGAGAACTTGGATGCAAATTGCGGACCACGATCAGAGATGAGTTTGTCATGGAGTCCGAATCTGAGGAAGACTTTCTTGAAGAAAAGTTGGGCGATGCCTTCAGAAGTGATGGTTTTCTTGCAGGGAGATAGAATTACCCCCTTCGTAAGACCATGGTCTACCACGACCATGATAGAATCAAAGCCGGCCGATTCCAGGAGATCAGTGATAAGATTGACGGAGATCTGCGAAAAAGGGCGCATGGCAGAGGAAGGAATGGGGTTCAGGGGAGGCGTGACGGGGTGCGTATCAGATTTCATCTGTTGGCAAACAGCGCAACCATCAACATATTTTAGGATAAAGGAACCCATCTGCGGCCACCAGTAGTCACATTTGACAAGGTCTTCAGTCTTGAAGCGGCCAGGATGGCCAGCAGTAGGGTGATCATGGTGAAGGGTAAGGATACGGGATCGGAGATGGGGAGGTACGTAAGCACGATCTTTATAGTACAGAATATTGTCAGTGAAGCGCCAATCAGAAAGGGAGGATTTCATAGGGGGAAGGCAAAGGCCATTAAGGGCATCGTTTGCGATAGAGATAATGGGGTCAGAGATAGGATCGGGGGATCTAAGAGCATTTTCGAAGTCAGTATCGATGAGTCAAACAAAGAGAGAATCAGGAAGAAGAGTAATATCAGTATTGTCAATGGAATCAGGGAGATGATCGGGGCATCGGGAGAGGGCATCAGGGGCTGCTAATTTACTGCCAGGTACATGATGAAATTCTAAATCAAATTCGGAAAGAGTCAGTTGCCATCTTGCTTGGCGACGGGTAAGCTTCTGAGAAGAGCGGAAATAAAGGAGGTTCTTATGATCGGTGAAGATGATAACAGGGTGGGGGTTACCCTCGAGGTAGTGTCGCCAATTCTTCAAGGCTCGGATAACGGCAAGGAGTTCTCGGTCATAGATTTGATAATTGCGTTCAGCAGGATTGAAGGATTGTGAGAGGTACCCACAGGGGTGATAGACACCGTTTTCATCAGTCTGGAGAAGAACGGCTCCTGTCGCAACAAGGGATGCATCAGTAGCGAGGGCGAATTGTCGTGTGGGATCGGGGTTTCGGAGGACAGGGGTAGATAGGAAGCAAGCTTTTAGCTTGGTGAAGGCTTCTTCGCAAGAGGAGGACCATTCGAAAGGCGACAGTTTTCTTAGTGAGATCTACAAGGGGTCGGGCGATGTCAGAGTAATGGGAAATGAAATGACGATAGAAGTTGCAGAATCCAAGGAATGATCGAACATCTTTGACCGTCTTGGGTATCGGCCATTCTTCTATCCCTTTGAGCTTTGCTGGATCCATAGCAATTTGCCCAGGGCGTATGATCATTCCGAGGTAGTCAACTTCTTGAACGTCGAAGAGGCATTTCTCTGGTTTTAGGAAGAGTTTCTCATTCCTAAGGATTTCCAGGATCCTTCGAGTTCGTTTCTGATGTTCGTCGAGAGAGTCGGAGAAGATGAGGATATCGTCCATGTAGATCACCAACCATCCTTCGTTGAGTTCCTGTTGGAAAGCACGATTCATGTAAGCTTGGAACGTTGCAGGGGAATTACAAAGTCCGAAAAACATGACATTTGGCTCATAGAGGCCATATTCGGTAGTAAATGCGGCTTTCCAACGATCTTCAGGGTGAATGAGGATGTTATTGTAACCAGAACGAACGTCCATCTTGGTGAAATACTTGGCGTCACGGAGTTTGGCGATGAGGGGAGGAATGAGCGGGAGAAGGATAGGCGTTTCGAATCGTCCATTCGTTGATGTATTGGTAATCTTGACAGGGACGTAACGAGCCATCTTTCTTTCCTACAAAGAAGAATCCGCTTGCTTGGGGAGACTTTGATTCGGAGATGAATTCCTTCTGGATGTGTTCATCGAGAAACACTTTGACAGCTTCTCGTTCCTTCTCTGATAAGGGGTAGATCTTTGATGATTTCGGGATGAATCCAGGTTTCGTTTCAATGCGGTGGTCGATTCCTGGTCGAGATGGGGGAAGTTTATTGAGTCCATCTTTGGCGAATACATCAGTGAAATCATGAAGATGGGAAGGTACGAGTTCTTCGAAAGACTTCTTTTTCTTTGCCTGTTCTCCCGCCATTGCGAACTCTTGAGCTTTATTACTCGTTTTGTGGTATTCTTCTTCGTCAATTGAAGTAGCGAGGATCCACGAGTTTCGTAATGGAGCTTTGGTAGTTGCACGGCGGATTTCAATAGCGGAGGTCCCATCTTGCATAAGAGGAGAGTCATAGGAAAGGTTCTCGATGATTCGGACAGAGGTGCCGTCTTCAGCGTATTCGATAAGGATTTCGTCGTCTGAAAGGGGATAAGTAGCGACTTCTTCTACCTTTTGGGCAAGATGGTCTGCTACCCATACGTCTTCCTTTTGATCAAAGTCAGGCATTTCGATATCGTCATCATGGGGATAGGGAGGAGCGGAGGTAGAGATTCGTCTCGTACTTCTTCGACGGTGGTCTTCTTTGGGGGTGTCGACGTAAAGATGGGGTGGAGATTATTGGCTATTCGCTGCTTATCGATGGATTGTTCTATTTTAGAGGATCGGGGAGTTCGTGGGATGGAGATGGTTTTTGCTGTCCAATCGATCAGGGGATTTATAGAGCGCAGCCAAGGAATGCCAAGAAGGATTTTATCCTTTCGGCTGAGTTGCATGACATTGAACTTTCCTATCATGGTTCATTGATCGATCTTGATTCCAAGGACGCAGTAGTAGGAGACTGGTCCTTCTTTAGAGAGTGAGCCGTCAGCAAGTTTGATTGGGAAGGGTTTTGAGAGGCGATGGATCAGGGATTTTATGTTCCTTGACTAGTTCCCAGCTGATGAAGGTTCCAGCTGCACCGCAGTCAACAACAACGGTGGTTTCGACGATTTGAGCACGCTTTGTAGAGATGAGGGTAGCCGGTACCCGAAATTCTTTTCTTTCTCCTATAGTTTGTACAAGGCGTATTGAAATGGAAGGTACTGACGTCGTAACAGTCCTTCTTTCTAAAAATCCATCCTCCTGGTTTCTTCGGCATCTTCATCGTCGTCTTCTTCTTCAGGCGCTCCGCGCCTTACCGGTACTTTCCTATCATTCTTTCCGGCATCTCCTTGAGGGTGGAAGGCAGGGTCGTTAGCACAATGACCCGTTTTGGCACACCTGAAGCATTTCCCAGTACGCATATACTCTTTTCTGTCAGCGTCAGAGAGGCGATCTACTTCCATAGCATTGGGGTCTCTGGAGGGTACGTATCGGTTAGCTCCGTAATTCTTCTTCTTCTGCTGATGGTTGCCCTGGCGGCTTCTTAAGGCGATAAGGTGGAGTCTGGTGTTATCGAGGTTGGTACATTTCTCGACAAGCTTATCGAAGTCAGTGGGGACGTCTCCGGTGTTGTAAAGGCGGGAGACTAGGCCAGGGTGAAGACCATCAATGAAGAATTGGACTTTTGCCGTGTCTCCTGTGATTCCTGAATGAGCGATGTATTGGTTGAAGGAGGAAAGGTATTCAGCGAAGTCAGCTCCTTGTTTCAGAGTGCGAAGCTTATTAATGGCAGTGGCGGTGACGTCAAGGGGGGCGAAGGCCTTCTTGAATTCTTTAACGAAATCGGTCCATGCTCCATATCCGATCTGCTGTCCAGTGGTGCTGACATTAGTAGGATCTTGGGCAAGTTCTAAGAATGATTCTGCCCAGGTGGCAGCTGCGTCTTCTGTCATATGAGAGAGTGCGAAAATGATCTTCTTTTTGTCTTCATCGTAGATCTTATCGTTGATATCAAGATAAGCGGTGGTTTGGAGTAGCCACCAGGTTGGATTCTTCTCTATCTCCATCGAAGTCAGAGGTTCCGATCTTCAGTTCGGTTTCTTTGGTAGTGGTCGTCATAGCTGGAGCAGCAGGTGGCATAGGTGGTCGTCGAGGTGGAAGTGGAGGGAAGTTAGGTGGTGGTGCGAGTGAGAATGCTGCAAGGGCAGGGGAGATCGATGAGGGGTTCTGAGGTCTTTGAGCAGGGGAGCTCGGTGCAGTTTCCGGAGTAGATGATCCTTCAGAAGTTGAGGACTCTACGGGTTCTGGTCTGTGTCGCCACGAAATGTTGGCTACTCTTTCTGGGGTTCAAGGGTTCAGCAATACTTGACTAGTAAAGCGTAAGAAGTAACTTGAATCTTTTGTTACGACTAGGATAGTTCTTCTGCTACGATCCAATAAAGGATGTTCAAGGTAGCAGCGTTTCAGGAGTTCAAGACTAGTCGAGTTTCTAAGGGCTCACTAGATTGATCAAGGGTTCAATGGCTAGTCGAGTTTCAAGGGACTCGCTAGATTGGATCGATGGTTCTTATCAGGTAAGACCTAGTAGATTCAAGTTAAGGAAAAAGTACAGAGTACACGAGGGTTTATATAGGTAAGCGGATGCGCACAGACCAAGGCAAGAAAGGAAGGCATAACTAGTAATCATACAAGAAAAGGAAAGGAGAAATTGTACGATAGAATGATACAGAATACTGTGGAATGTTCATGATACTTTGTCATGTGAATATCAGTAAAAGTGAGTAAGTGAAGTAAGCGGTCATGTGATGATGAAAAGGAAAATGAATAGGGCGCTAGCGCTCTTGTAACACGAAATAGTTGAGGAAGAGATGGTATATAAAGCCACACAAGACCTTATAAAGTCCATCCGCGTAGAACACTTAGATTTCAAAGTCACGGGCGGACTCTCAGTCCCCCGTTTCAACATCTTCGCTACCAGCCCAACCAATGACGCAAAAGCCTGGACCGACCTGAGAAGATTCCTCCATCTCCTGGACTACCCGACTGGACTAGACGGCTGTGGCATTGCAGTGGCCCTATCCCCCTGCCCCATATGTCACTCACTAGCCCACCCGCGCGGCCTATGCCCATTCCCCAACATCCCAAAGTGGAATGGCCCCACGGTGGGATTTAGAACGGTCATCAACTCATCCTGCCAACCAGGCAGGATGAGAAATGGGAAGGCCGGAAGAAATGCTTAACTCGCCCGTAACCGATGCGCTTGCCACCCCCACTCCATACACAAACCCTAGCACAGTATTACGAAACCCATCTTAGACTTACTGATTATCTATGCCCGCACCCTACCCTGCCTCGTATCACGTACATACCCCGCTCGTTATCACGTACCTACCCCACCCGTCCATACTTAAATCATCTACAGCCCCTCAGCGAATGAAATACGGTGACCCCAAACCCGCAGCATCAGCTCCGACTTTAGGCCCATATCCTATTGTGACAGCGAGCTCTTTGATAGCATAGATGGCTCACGTGAGACACAAGCCATTACCTTAAGGCCCCCACCCAAATATACTGATCGTCCCGACGAGACAGGAAAGCGGAGACCGTCTCACAAACGCATGGTGCACACCAGACCACGGAGACCTATTTAGGTCCGGACAAGCCGTGCCGAGAGGCTGAAGTACTCACAAGTAGCTGACATTAATGTTAGGGCGTTAATGCTCTCCGAAAATGATGACATAGTCCCCCAGGTAGCTGGGCAATGCTATCCCTGACTTATCCATGGTCATGAGATAAGTTAAGTAAATACCGACTACTGACACACACATAAACCCCTCCCCTTCTTCCCCTGGTTCTGTTTTCGGCCTTGGTTCTAGCCTCCCCTGGAGCAGAGAGGAGCCACCTCCCATCGCCGAGGAGCCCCCCAATGATGCACCAGGAGAGATCGGTGGCATAGTACCCCCAGTGCCCCACAGGGCACCAGCACACCAGCAAAGAACATACACCAATGCACAAAAATGCACCCGCGCGAACATAACGCTAGCAACACTAAATGTGAAAGGCAGAGCCTCCACGTCGCTAGGCAACAACCCGATATCAAAATGGCCGTTAATAAATAAAACAATGAGAGACGAAAAAATTGGAATAATGTGTCTACAAGAAACGCACCTATCCGACGAACATGAACGACAAATAGAATCCCTGTTTTCGAGACGACTAATGGTACTCAACTCCCAAGACCCCTCACGCCCCAGTAATTCAGCCGGAGTAGCATTCGTACTAAACAAAGAAATGATCAATATATCTAACATCAAATGGTCAGTACTAATCCCTGGCAGAGCCGCAGCTCTGTCACTCAAATGGCACAACGAAAAAACCATCAACCTACTAAACATTTACGCACTGAACACTCACTCCGAACACCCGCATTTCTGGGACATTGTAAGAACAAAATGGCAACAGGAGAGACTCGGCACCCTCGACATGATGATGGGGGACTTCAACATCACCGAAGACCCCCTGGACAGAGCTCCATCCAGACCCGACAATGAACAAGCAGTAGAAGCACTGCGAAACTTTAGAAGTGATTTCAACATACAAGATACTTGGCAGCACGCACATCCAACAATGAGACTATTCACATTCAACAGCAATACTAACACGATGTCACGGCTAGACAGAATATACACATCAGTCTCACACGATAATAGCATCTCAGACTGGAAAGCCTACCTTTGCCCCATACCCACAGACCATAACATTGTACACGTCCGCTTTGCTCCACCGGGAGTACTGCACATCGGGAAAGGAAGATGGACTTGGCCACTCAGCACCCTGTCCGACAAAACCCTGTTAGAAAAGATCAAAAAACTAGGCATAACACTGCAAAACGAAATAGGAAGAAGCAACACCGCCGACACCCGCACGAATGCCAAAAACCCACAAACGCTATGGGAGTCATTCAAGACTAATATTACCGAAGAAGCACAACACATGGCAAAAAACCCACCTAGCGAGAATCAATCAGAAAATAAAACAACTACAAAGAGACATAAGTCAAACATCGAATGCACCTGACATCGATACATCCGAAGACCGGCGTCAAAACAAAATCATCCTAGAAAAAGAACTTGAGCACCTAGAACGCAAAAAATATAAGAGCGCCCGCATAAAAACACAAGCAAAATGGTCCCTAAAAGGAGAGACGGTCAGCAAATACTGGTCCAGAATCAACACGCCAAGGAAACCCAGAGACATCATACACCACCTGAAGATCCCCAACACGAACAGAATCACTACTAGATCCGAAGAAATGGCAGAAGTCACAAGAGAATACCATGATAACCTTCAACGAGCAGACGCACAAGGTACAGAAGAAACCCTAAGACATGTGACGATGCAATCAACCCTAGAAGAAATACCAGAAGAACAAAGAATGACAGACCCACCACTATGCCCACTGAACGACCCTATACCAGAATCCGACATAAACGAAGCGCTATACACATCCAAAGCCGGTAGCGCCGCCGGAATAGACGGTATACCATACAAAACGTGGAAAACCCTACACGAAACACACAAAAAAAAAAGATTAAACAATAAACCCAGCTTTAACATACTTGGAACCCTCACCACTGTCTTCGACGACATACAGACAAACGGGATAACGGAAAAATTGAACTTTGCACTAGGATGGATGTGCCCACTATATAAAAAAAAAGACCAATCAGACATAGCAAACTATCACCCAATAACTCTTCTCAACACAGACTACAAACTACTCATGAAGACCCTGGCCATGCGCCTCGCAAAAGAAATACATAGACTGATTCACCCTGACCAGAGTGGCTTCATTCCGAAAAGGTCAATCTTCAACCCAATACGCCTTACCCAGATGATGGCGGCCTATGCGGACGTCATGGAAGAAGACGGTGCTATTGTAGCACTCGACCAAGAGAAAGCATACGACAAAATCCACCACAATTACCTAATAAAAACACTGACCGCCTTCAACCTGCCAAATAGATTCATCGAGACCGTAAAAAACTTGTATGAACACGCACACACCAAAGTAATAATAAACGGATTCATGAGCGACCCCTTCAAAGTAACGAGAGGAGTCCGACAAGGAGATCCACTATCCTGCCTACTGTTCGACCTTGCGATAGAACCTTTAGCCTGCACACTACAAAACTCAACCAAACTAAAAGGATACGACATACCAGGTCTCACGAACAAAATAATAGTAAACATGTATGTGGACGACACCACGATTTACCTAAGAAAAGGCGACAAATACAACGACCTACACGACATCTTAGAAACCTGGTGCAAAGCATCAGGAGCGAAATTTAACTTAGAAAAGACAGAAATCTTACCAATAGGTTCCAAAGAGCACAGATCAGAAATCATTACATCCAGAAAACTAAACCCAGAAGACCACCCATGGGAAGCATTGGTAAGAATTGCACGAGACCCATCACCCATAAGATCCTTGGGAGCATGGATAGGAAACGACCTAGAAAGCGCGACCCCCTGGGAACCAATCTTAGACAAAATAGAATCCACCCTCCGCCAATGGAACAAAGGAAACCCGTCAATGGACGGCAAACACCTCATCATCCAAATGTTCGTAGGCGGCATGACACAGTTTCTCACCAAGGCACAAGGAATGCTGAAACCAATTGAAACTGCCATTGAAAAGTTAATGAGACAATTCATATGGAATGACGTGAGATCCTCACCCATCAGCTTGAAGCACCTGCAAAGACCAAAAGAAGAAGGAGGCATCGGCCTCCTAGACATAGCGGTTAGAAATGAAGCCATAAACATAACCTGGCTAAGCACCTACATTAACACCTCCCCCGCTCGCCCCGCATGGGCCTTCGTAGTTGATGCACTAATAAACACTCTAAAACCAGAAGGAATCAACAACCCTAACGACGTATGTACAAACATTCCTCACCTCCTGGACACCACCCACGAGGGGACCGCGTACAAACCGCCTACCAAAAGAGATAATCACAATGCTGAAAATGGCAAAAAAACACAACATGTGCTTCGCACCAATAAAATTATCGCAAACCCTCAAACGACAACTCCCAGCGTGGCTACACCTAGGTGCACTACCACGGACATACCACAAAAGAAAAGACCTATGCCTGTGACAAAACCATGAAGTAAAATCAGTGAAAGACCTCCTAAACGTAAGCAACAGACCTACAACAACCCCACAATACTGGGAGAGTCACGATTGCGAATGTGGACCATGCGCATTGGACAGACGGGCAGGATGCAAAAACCCGCATAAATGCATATCGACGGCAGCAGCGATAATAAACAACCTAACCCCAAAATTCAACCCCTTCCAATGCCCCACAAACGATGAACTCACCCTCACGCACCACCGCCTAGAAAAGAACTCAAGAGCAAGAACCCAACGCAGAGGGGACATCGTCTTCGACCCATCAATTTCCGAAAAATCGCAACTAGCAGACTGCTTCAGAATCTTCGTGGAAGACACAACAGCAGTCCAAACCCCAGCTCACCGTCTCCAAAGACAAAACCAAGGACGAGATGGACAAGGACCTCCCATAGAAATATACACCGACGGATCATGCTTGAACAACGGCAAGAACGACGCTCAATGTGGAAGCGGCATATGGTTTGGGGAAAACCACCCACAAAATAAAGCCATGAGGATCCCCGGAACCTCTCAATTGAACCAGGCGGGAGAGGTGGCCGCTATACTGATCGGCCTACAAAGTATCAACCCTCTAACCCCAGTCACATTCATAACAGACTCACGATACGTCATCGATGGCCTCACTAATCACCTTAGTTCCTGGGAAGATAAAGGCTGGATAGGAATTGAAAATAGCAAACTGTTCAAGGCAACAGTGTACCATCTAAGAATGAGATCAGCCACCACCGCTTTCCGCTGGATAAAAGGACACAGCGGGAACCAAGGCAACGACGAAGCAGACAAACTCGCCGGGACAGGTGCAAAAAAAGACCTATGCGACCAAATCGACACCAACATCCCCAGAAACTTTGACATACAAGGCGCAAAACTCACCCGAATAACACAAGCTACTGCATATCAAGGAATCATGTCATCCCAGAAGCTAAACCACAAACACTCGACACTCGGCCTACTCGAAATAACAAGACACACGATAAAAGAAGTCTTGCGATCCCAAGAAACGGACCAAACGATATGGCACAGTAGACGCCACAAAGACCTGTCCAAAAAATTCCAAAACTTTGTATTCTGAGCACTACATAACTCCTTGAAAATAGGAGAGTTCTGGACCAACATACCTAATTTTGAACAAAGAGCCCACTGCCCCCACTGCAGAGACGACACGGAATCAATCGAGCACATCCTCGTAGAGTGCGATCACCCAACCACGAAGCTTATCTGGCGCCTGGCAAAACGGCTATGGCCACACAACGACAACCCATGGCCAAACACCTCAATAGGAACTATCCTCGGATGTGGAGCTCTCCAAATACCGAAAGAACACGACGAAAATGACGGAACTGAGCAACAACCTAAGAAATGTAATCGAGGTGCATCAAGACTCATGCGAATACTTATATCTGAATCAGCTTACTTAATCTGGGTCCTAAGATGCGAACGCGTAATACAAAGTACATCCCATAACAAAAGACATGTAACAAAAAGGTGGAGTAAAGCCATAGAACACCGCTTACAACTCGACAGAGTATCCGCCGCAAAACTAAAACGAACCCCGGTCTTCACAAGTCTAGTCAAAGATACATGATCAGAGATAATCTCACGAGAAAACCCCCTCCCCCACAACTGGGCTACATCACTTGAGGTTTTAGTGGGTATAAAGTTCCCCAGGCCCCCGCAGACCGAGGTAACCTAGGGTTCACAGAGTCCCACACTCCCCTGCCACTTGCAGGGAGTGCATAAGTGCATTTTTCCTCGGACCGGTACTTAGATACCGCTATAAGCGTTTATATAGAACTAGACAGTGTCAGTTGCTATATAATAGACCCGCTTTGTCCAAAAAAAAAAAAAAATACATCCAGGGTAGAATTTCTTCCCTCCTACGCCTGAGCGCAAGATGATCTACCAAGGAATACATCAGCTGCAGGTACCTCTGAATCTAACTTATTTATCCCTATCCCTCTCTGTGGAGTCTGCACATCTCCGTTGAATCCGAGATAGTAAATGCGAGAAATTCCAACGGACTCGTGTTAAAAGTTATCCAGTTCATCGATCTTCGTCATGAGGACAAGTAACTTGTGAAGTACAGGCTCAATGAGTGATGTGCTGCAGGGTAAATGGCTGGCAACCAGTTGCTTGTGCGTGCAGCGAGGTGCTTATATGGAATGTCCTACAGAACTTTTCCATCGCGACCTACGTTGTGTGCAAGCGGGGATATGTCGACCCTTCGCCTTTAGCAGGCAAGGAATTGCTTCTCTATGATCCCCGGACCGCATGACACCATCATGCGTCATATGATGAACGGAGAATAGTTATTCATGTTTACCCCACCTTTTCAGAACTTATACTTAACCATGTATACTAAGCAGCGGGCCTCTCTGACCGCCTTTTCTTAGGCGTTTGGCGAAAGACGTTCCAAGGAGCCGTAGAGCAGTCTTGCTCACCATTTTCATTGCGTTTGGTGAGTTCATTCTCATCACATTCATTCGGTGCTCAATGGTCTCTTCTTTGCAGGAGGTGGGCGGCTTTCATACGCAGACTAGCAAATAGTAGTATGTCGTTTATCAGCCACTGCAACGCTCCTTTTCTTTGCTCACATTGACAGTAGATTCCTTCAATGAACATTCAGTGATAGGTTTTCTCTTCCGATATGATATGGGTGTCATTTTTGTATGTGCTCGTGCTCCTCAGTCACCTCGAGATATCTGGACTCCTTATCTTCTTCAGGGATGTTTGATCATGCCAGACTTCATACACCGATTTGGCCAAGGAACGGATGACCAGTACTACCTGTCAAGTTCGAGACAATCAGTCATTGTGTCCCTCTTGTCGGCTGGGTAAGGCTGCAACATTGTATTCTGCTCTGTGCTGACACTCATACTCACTACAAACACGTTCTGGTGGGGAAATCATGCTTCGTTATTCTCATAATAGTCTGACAATCACTAAAGTGGTGTCATCGCTCAAGCGTTCACTTCTGACCGGCTTGGTTGCCGTGGATTGATTATGTTTTGGTCGGCCATCTTCACCTAGTGTGACCTATGGTTGGAATATCGGTACGAGCCTTCAAACTGCAGTGCGCACATTGTAATTCCGTGTTCCATGATGGGCCTCTATATTCTGACCCGACGTAGTGATTTCCGTCTTCCCTGTCCGCTCCCTTATTCTGCCACCACGAACGATTAATATTGTGGGCAGAAATATTACCTCGTCGATGTTTGGTGCACTTCGAAAAATACCAATTGCAATGCGCTCGATACAGAAATCAAAAATGACTCCGTGTGCTCAGAGGTCACTTACTGCCCGCCAGTGACCAGTTTCGTGGTTGTATATTTCTTGCGTATGCTGTGACTTCTGAACTCAGGCCGGGCAGTGCAACGAGTACGAATGCTACCCTTTCACTATCTGGACGTTGTTGTTCATGTTTATCCAAGACTGGTTCTGGAACTTCATGCTTTCGTTCTTCTCTCCAAGGATTGTTGCTCGGTGAGTCTGAACTACCGGCAAAGGTTCTGGGACGTTGCTCTGTGTCTGAACTCTTCGCCAGGATTGGCCCAATTATAATGTTGGTCTTCTTCGGCATACTCGTCTTTGGATACATTCATGTGTATTTCGCTATCCCTGAGACTAAAGGCCTGACTCTAGAAGGGGTGAGGTCACATTCCTCCCCATTGTAAAATATTGCTCATTTGATGAACAACCAGGTAGACGAATTGCACCGCTCTGGCATTCCGGCCCAGCGATCTGTAGGCTGGAGACCGAGCGAGAAGCATTATCACCACGAGGTGCATGAGAAACGAGCGTCGGACTCTGTGGAGGAGGCCTGACACCTGAAGAAATATGTTCATATTCGCTATACTGTCTACGCTCTTGCACAACTGTACTGTTATTCTAAACCATGGATTGTGGTGGGTCACATCGCACTGATAGTCTGAGGCGAAAATAGGCCCCCGAATCTATCAGATAGTTACTCGCAGTGCACCGTGGCATCGATCTTCGATAAATCGGCAACGTTGACCTTCACCGTCGCGGATGCGGCTTTGCAGTTGACCTTTGGCAACAACGAGAGAAGCCTGGTTTGCTGTATCTCTGGGCCCCTGGTGCCAAAGTATCTGCGATCACATTCAGGATAAGTAATGATTCATACCGATAGGAATTTTTTTTTGACCTTTGAGCTTCGTAACTCCAACAAGTGTTTGCTCGAGTCCAGGTTGCTATCCCATCAAGATACTCCTTGACTAGGATGTCTGTGGAAGGTCCCCATGAAGGGACCTTCGTGAAACCGTCGATAAACCTTTTCTCGACTTCAGTGTGATAGCGTGTTGCCCAAGCCATCGCACCGCTTCTGTCGAGGCCAAGCTCCACCATGACAGCAGTAACCAAATTATGGTTTTCATCCCCAGTTGCTTGCTCTCTATTATACGAGGCCATGTCCTGTGAAGGTCATCAGTGGACAGCAAATCACGTCTTCAATACGACTTTACGTTGTCAATCAAAATCAACTCTACGATGCATTCAACCAGCTCCGTGATGACGGGATGGTAGGACACTTCATCAGGTAGCTCCATTCCCATTTCATATATTGCGAAAGCAGATTTCGCGCCACATGTATCCCGCCGGAGCTTGAGATAGTCATCGATACTGCGACAATGACTCTGTTCGCGGTCGACAGCCTCAACGACTACTGCATGAAGATATGCGGTGAAGCTGTCAAGGAAGTGATGCTGAGAAGCCAGGCTTGCGATGTGGACTGCACGAGCCCAAAATCTACACGCGCAAATACCTTAAACTTCAGATGTTTCATCAAACAATTTGGAGGTACTTACTGTCGCACAATTTCACTGAGGATGCATTCGCCTTCTGGTCGTGTCTTATGAGGATTGTGCAGGGCATCGATCACGATATCCACCATTCCCTTGGTGACTGTCACACTTTCGATGTCGGTGTACTCGTCCACAATGAAGTAGACATTCATCAATTCACAGCCGATTCGAAGGTGTTCTATTTTAATCAGGGGTCAGTGGTGCATGGTTTGCCAGGGGTCAAATACAAACCTCTTGGTGCATTTGGATAAGCCAGTGCTGCTAGGCGGGCTATAATCACAGTACGTGTCAGCTATCTTCAGAATTGAGAGTGTGACATAGGTCGAACCAAAGTCACACTTATCGAATGCCCCCTGTGACTCGGGACTCAGAGCCTTGAAGTCACGGAACGAAGCATCGACTTCTACTTTTACATCTTCGAAATGAGGATTGATGGCACGAGGCCAGGGCCAGTTGGTCATGGTGTCTGGGAGGTACATCACTGTCCTTGCGTGAGCGTCCATGGTCTCTGTAAGATAGTTTCCATTGATGAGTGCGAGTGTTTGAATGAAGAGAAGGATTGTTGCTGGGGGAGTCCAGGACTCGCAGCAGAACTTATATACCTGACCCCCAGCGTCAGAACCGGTCTATTTCATATGTACATCCGTCCAGATGAGCGTCTCTGTCCACACAACTGCAGTGCAAGCTCAGACATGCTTCAACCGCGCCGGCATCGAGTACTTACCGTCCACGGAGGATACGATCAAGTTGAAGCAGTGCATGTCCACGCCAAAGTACTTGTCGAAGAAGGTGAGATGACATCGGTAATGAAGTCTTGATATGTCATGGTGATCCAGACAGAACAATCAACTATAAAAATAAAAGGAAAGTGAACGGCGAACAGCAAAAATAGAATGGAGGTGGTCAATGAATTCGGCGACGAGTCTGTCGTGATGTGCCGCCTGTGTTTGCATAGCGTGGTACCGGTGTTGACGTCGAGTCGATGCAATCTCCCAGCCTCACGAAACGCATTCGAGACGCGGCTCTCAGTTGAACTGACTTTGGGTCCTCGAATGAAAGGCTAGGGTTTAAGTTGGACACCGCCGGTTGGGCCCATGAGGTAAGTAGTATGCATTTCCGTTTACACCTACTGCTGCAATAGTGATGGCGGTGGCCCGTGTTCATACTATATTTTGAGGAATTTTGTAGTAACTTAGAGATGGATTGGATGGGCATTGGGAGGCACGGCTATAGTAAATCACTGATTGCGCCAGAAGGAGAGTCGGAACTCCCTGCGAGACGGATGGTAATAGGGGGGACTTCTACCGGTAAAGTTCGGTTGGAGGGTGAGGCTGAAAGAAACACAGTAATACTCACCGCACATCGGCACGATGTCGGATATGGCGTTATATCTGCACATTTATTATTTGCACGTTCCGCGGCTCACGCGCTGCGCATTGTCCTAGAAAGCTTGCGCGTTTCGTCAAATTTTCATCAATCGAGGATTTGCGCATTTTCTCATGAGAGCTTCCCCGTTTGTGCACGCTAACAACCGTCCAGAGCTCCATGAGACCCTTGATACAGAGTCAGACAGAGCCTTCCATAGTACAACATACTTCTGGTTTTCCAAATCTAATGAGTACTCAGGTCACCCAATTAGAATGAAATCAATGTATAAATTGCAAAATTACTACTAATCTGACAAGAATTACAGAGTATAAGTGAGTGAGGGACTGAGATGACTGGTCGGAGGGTGCGAGAGGATACAAAATAGGGGAAACAAAGTGGTGTGTTGTGAGAGGCCGCAAGTCACAGGTTACATTCTACTAGTAAAAAAGGGCGCAAATGCTTATCTGAGGGCGCGAGAGGGTTCAGATACGGCGAGAGGGGGACAAGAAGGTGCCAGCAAAGTGTCAGGAGGCGCCAGGAGAGTGCAAGAAGATGCTGAAGTGAAGAGAGGGCACAAGGAGTAAGGGATGGCACAAGGAGGGTTCAAGAAGATGATGCGAGTTTGACGGCGCAGTACAGGTGCTGTTACATAGTCAAAAAGAACGAAAAAAAAACTTACCAGATAATATGCGGGATTTTGATGTCCTGAGCGCGAGCGTATACTAAGTAGGAACATAGCGTGAGCTACGCAAGTTCGCTAGAATGAAATCAAAGATACCGTCGTACCGACACGGAACCAATGAAAAATTTGAAGTGGATGTTTAACATGAGGCTCTGAAACGAAATAACATTCAGCCGAGATTTCGAGAATGACTCACCTGTCAAGTCAAAGATCAGTTGAGTTGCAAATAGAGAGTACTGACCGGTCGACCTTCGCTAGAAGCTCAATGATCTTCCACGAACGTCTGCACGGCCGTCTCTCAAGTCAAGGTTGAGTTACACATGTATATCATATCACCGACCTATTAGCAAACCATGCAAAGAATGACTGCATGCATCAATGAAAAAAGTCTACCTGAAAAAACAACACTATGACTGAAGGCAATAACATCGCCAGTTACAAAGTTCTTTGATGTGGATGAGTGACGACGAGAACAACTGCAAATCACGTGACCAGCTGAAGGGCAATACGAGCGCTTCTTTGCTTGTGCTCCATCCAGCATATAGATGGTCGCATCATCACAACACTCTGCCTGCAGCCTAGATGACCCACCATGATGCCGTCCAATGATGGACCTTCAGAATCTTCAAGTTCGAGCTCATTCAAGAATCAAGGCCGCTATGAATGAGTCAGAGTCTGCAGAGTCAACCCTCGTCCACTCGAGAAGTTCAGGCTACTCGAGCCTCTTGGCAGGTCTCGGAGGCTTCAATTTTTATTTGAAGGCCTTCTTGAGGCTTACATATATTTTACGACGTCAATGATACTGGATTCAAGGCACATTGTCCATCTCACTCGTACACAGTGATATCAGTCCTTTTCAAATTGACTGGCAGTCATCAACCTTGCCTCCTTCGGAGTCATCTCCTGATCTTCTCGGTCTGGGCCTGATGTGCCAAACCTATCACACAATCTGTTTACGAACGACCGCAATAATTGTGCGTGTTGCGAACCTTGAAGATTTACTGCCTCCATGTGTGGCGACCACGGTTCAACAAATCATGTGGAACTTCTGCACAGGTGAACTGAAGCATTCATGCTCCATAGGTACTGCGACTGGGTGATTACACTAAAAGTTTAGTTCTCCATGCCAATAGTATCTTTTGAGCACCTTCGTTGCATAGTATGTTTCGGTTATCACAAGCAAAGTCATTGTCAAAGCACTATAACTTACTTTGAGCAGCCAGCTGGTAGTGGAATGGAATTGCGCAAAACATGCGCACCGCGGGAGCTCTGGGTTTACGCAAATGCGTACCGCGGGAGCTCCTGGATCCGAAAACGCGCAGCGCGCGAGCCTCGGAACGCGCAAATAATAAATGTGCAGATATAACGCCATAGTCCTAGCTCAAAGCCCACCCTGCTCTCTAACTCGTCGACGAAGTTTGCAGGCTACCGTCGCGAAGCCACGCAAGCGCATACCAAATATGAGCACCACATATGAGATCTCGAGCTCGATGAGGTCCAAAGAATCGGGTGTCGTCGAGGGTCAGATCTTCAGACACGGTCAACTGAGAGTGTCACGATGACCAGTAGGCCTTACCCTTGACTGTGCAGATTCAAACATGTTTGGACCACTGGCAGTCCGAACGTGTACGCAATTATCACTGAAAGATCGAACCAAGAACCAGACGTGGAGTTCGGTTCTTCAGCAGCAGTCAGCTAATACATCGAACCTATGACTGGACCCTCGGTTCTGTCCACGAAGGTTCAGGACCGGACTGTGGCAGCATGTACAGTACTAGTCGTATCGCGCACTGTTAGGTTGCATCGCGCACTCAGATAGTCATATCGCGCACCGTAAGGGTGTATCGCGCACTCAGATGGTCGTATCGCGCACTTGATGGTTGTATCACGTCATTTTATTAAAGTGGGGTTTGGAGCGTCATAGTACTTATGTTTATGTGGGCGAGTATATCATGCTCAACGCCCTTTGAGTTTGCTTTGAATCAATGTAACTACTTTGAACAATCAAGATACTTGTCGGTTGCATCCACCAGTTTTCCCCATCGCCCTCCGTTCCAGCTCTTCATTTCTTCCCACTCCTGCTTCTCAAAGCAATACTGCATCCACTTGAAACATCCCACGACTATGAAATCAGCAAAACACGGTGTATCACCCAGTATAAATTGACCGCTACTCTTCGCATACCATCCGTCCACGGTATTGAATGCAGCCCGCAATATATTCCACTGTTCCTCTCTCTTCTCAGGCAGTGCAAACTGCTCCCATGGAATACCGAACCGCTCCGTACGAGTGCGAATATAGAACTCCCTGCACTCGGGATTGAGCTTCTGAGCGCCTTTCACAGAGGCCATCTTGACGATGCCTCTTATCGTGTTAAGGAATGTGGTGTCAAAAACATGCACCAGCGCAGCCGTGCCATATGGCAGGACTTTCGGTGTATCGGGGTACTGCTCGTCAAGGTACTGTGCGATCACAAAGGAGTCTGAAATAAATCTATTCGTGTTGGGGTCCATGATGACAGGGAGCGTGTGCACAGGCGTTGGGGTTCCCTTCATTTCCCGCAAGGTGGTGGGTGCAAGAGAATTCTGCTCGTAGAAGGGCTTGATCTTCGGGAACTCGACCCATACGGTCTCGAAGGGCAAACCCTTGAAGGTGAGACAATATCTATGATATGTCAATCTAATGATCGAGAGGATCTCCTGAGGCGGATAGCGTGCCTTGTTTTCATCGTATTTGGAGACCATGGTTTACCCTGCACGACGCTGGGAATGTCATATAAGATGATGGGTTTGAGTCCTGACGTCGACATTGCTTCTACCACATCCGAGTAGAGTAGCACGGTGCCGAGTTTTTATGCGCGTGGCAAAGCTGTCTGAGTCATCCTCATCGGTCCCGATATGATACCCTCAAACAGACGCCATCATTGATCAAAGGTTGTAGGCACTAAATATAAAATTATTCCGAAACGCAGACAATTCCTGTATGTCAGTATGCCAACATAAATTAGATTCTAGGTACCCACAACTCGCACAATGCTTCATCCTGCTCCATCATGTTCACGTTTCTAGCTTGATAGGCTCTATGAATCAATGATCCATGTGACGGTCAAGACGCAGAGTAAGTTAACAGTCGTCACTAGGTTCGTTATCGGCCGGCTGTATTGGCTTGAATTCAAAGCGTAAGATAGTGGCAGACCAATACTATGAAGGAAGTCAATGTCAGCAAAGTGTGACTCTGGCTGACCACCCGGTTGGAAGGTACGCTGTGTGTGCTGGTTAATGAGGCTGGATCAGACACAGCGGTGCGGGCAGTCGCGTAGGACCATGGCAAACGACCCGCGACGATTATATAATATTAACATTGAAATCACAGGCGAGATTCAAGAAAGATTGGCCGCGGCCGCTTCTGAACAATGGCTTTGTAACTAAAGCGTCCAATAGAGCCCGAACTTCCGATCAGCGTGCCACCCTGATCTACCTTGATCCGGATGCCTTTCCATCTCAAAGTCTGCTCGGGCTTCCTGTAGGCGATTGGCTAGACCACGGTGAGTTTGATATTGATGATGCATGCGCGGGGAATGCGTGATTGCTATATGTCTGCGTTCCGCGATCCCATCAACTTCCAGATCGACGGCAAGGTCTGTAAATGTGACAGTGTGCAAACCGTACGTCCTTTTTTTCATCACACTTTCCAACCGTCTTTGCACGGTCTTTCAGATTCTTCAGTTGCTTTGGGAAGACTGGTGGCCCCAGCTGTACCGAGCGGTTTATCCACACGATAGACTTGTACTTCATTGCTGCGGTTAAGGAGGTGGACATATCAACTGGGCGTGCGGATGCCAATTAAAGCAGAGTCAAACCACGAGGAAATTACGGTACAAGCACAGTTCCAAATATGACTTTCGCGAAACTACTTACTACTCTAGCCAAGCTTTGAAGATATATTAGGGCTTCTCGGTATGTAGTCATGTAAACGATCGTGCTCTCCCATGAATGGACAAAATTTGCCTTCAGAGTCTCGTAGCAGACCAATGTAAAAGACAGAAAGGAATGCCGCCCACGTCAACAGTGGATGTTCTCGTCTCGACCTTCACTTGACCCTTTTCAAACACAACACCATCCCACAAAGTAGTCCAAGTGTCCAGGGAGTGGCAGAAGTAGCTGATGTCGACGCCCAACACCGTATGACGGACGATGCCTTTCTCCAATGCAATTACGTGATTGCCGCAGATTATGGAGCCAGGTTCGCAGGATAGCAAGCCTCCCAAGGCGCGAGCAAGTTCAAGTTGCTTCTCCTCGTCGAATAGATGAAATACCTTGGAAGCGTGGATGACACCGACATGACCACGAAGGTCGTTTAATGACCGCAACGTTTGGATGTCCGGCGTAACGTCCTCTGGAACGGAGCTGGCTGGCCGGATAATTGATAAAAATGCGGGGTCAAATATATCGCCAGATATAAAATGACTTGGTTCCGAGCTACATTTAAAGAGCTTGCGCCCTAGCTCGGCATATTCTGACATGAGAAATAATCCATTAGTGACGGGGAGAAGGGATTCGGAAGGAACCAACCTTCTTTGATGTCAGAAGCGATGATGTTATGGGCCGGAAACCCGTCCTCGACTGCTTTTCTAACGTCGACACCGACTTCAAAAAATGAGGAGGGACATGCAAGAGGAGTGCTGTCTGCTTACGACAAGAACCAATATCGAGCAAGATTGCCTCTTCAGAGCCGCGCTTCAAAATATGGTCGTAAATATGCAGTTTAGAGATGTTTGGGCTATGACGAAAGTGGGTAACTATCTTCTTCGCGAGTCCAGGTTACCACTCACTGCAAGAAATCAAATCCTCGGATACAGCCATAGGGAGCCACCTAAAAATTGTGATAGGTATATTCAAGCAATCTTAGGAAGAACCGCAGAGCACCTTGTATGCTTCCTTCTGCACATCAATGATATGCGTCTTCAAGGCTACTTCATCTAGAATATTGGTCTGTCTTTTGAAGAATGCAATCTCCTCAGCTTCTAGAAAATATAATGAATCATCCAACGGGAACGGTGGAATTGTTGGTTTCACGAGAGGTTCGATGTCGCGACGCATGAGCACGAAATGGACGGAAAGGAATCAGAGTTTATTTACTTACCAGCTGGCCTTCTTTTATCTGTAGCGATCGATGGCTATGGCGCTGGATGCATTCTAGTACGCACTCACGCACATAAATAACACACACATAACGTTCACGTAGGTTCGTACTATCCCATTCGGTGCAATCGGCACCGAAGGAAGTCGGCAACACATTTTGGCGGAAACACTTTCGTTACACTTAGTCATCGTCAGTCACACCAAACTCTGCGAAAAAGAGCGTGACTGCCAACTTCCCTGGAGTGCCGATTGCACCAGAAAGGATATACACACCAGTACGCCGTGTCTAGACTCTACACAGACAAACCAACACATTAATTGGCATCACCATATTAAAACATATTAACTAGTTACAGATATGTTCGTGCAGTCGTCGAAGGCTGCGGGCGGTCACTGGTGGTCGTCACGGAGAGGCAGAGACAGGGCAGCGGGTCATAGCAATCGAGAGGCCAGGGTCAGGAATGGAAGCGGCAGGAAAATTATGTTTGAGTCCACGGTTGTCGTCGATCTGATGCGCGAGTACTTGTGGTGATCGAGCGGCGTAGAATTGATGTATCTGTAACACAAAACTTCAAGCACAGAAGGAAGCTTGATCGACAAGCTTGCGATAAGCTGTCGGTTTCTAGACTGGTGACCGGGTTTGAATTTGGTCTGAGCGGATTCTCAGGATTCTCAGGATAACATGACGGGTATAAGCCTTTTCGGGGATATCAGAGAATACGTGAAGCCTCAATGACTTGCGAAATTTGTGCTAAGTCTTTGCTAAGTCTAGCGTCAAGTCGAGGTGTTGTCGACCTTGACAGTCGAGTGCGCTAGTAGGTCACCCGTCTAGTCGGTTTCATGTATCACCATTTTCGTGATAGCATCACATCTGATACATCAAAATCATACCATGAGGTGATTGGAGGTGTCCTAATTTGAAGGTAACTTAGGCTCGATCGCGGTGGCAAATATTTACTGTTAGTCAACTTAGGCTGATCGTAAAAGCATGACTGATCTGATTCTACAAAACCCTCCAGTGGAATCGGGGATCATGTCTTCTGCATTAAATAAGGTTTGCGGCTTGGTGCTTAGCGCTTAGTAGTGAGCTAAGGTAAATACGAGTACAAAGGGATCAGGGTATTTGCGTGACATACATATTGTGACAGTGCAGTCAAGGTAAAAATTCCTCAGATGCGGCCTATACAATTACAATATCTCCAGTGTCCTGACGTCCATCATGTCGTGAACAGAAGTCGTGTCTTTGACTTGAGCAATAATATCGCGATCTGAGGCAATTCTCTTGTATTCTCCGCGGTGCAGCTGTGCTAGCAAAAATGCGCTAAAAGGCTGTCCAAGGCGAACAACCAATCGCAACGCTCGCTCGTTCTGTTCCAAATCAACTTCCGCAGGAGACCCGCCATGCGTATCGTGTAAAGGAGATCCGGGCGGCGTCCAATCGTCCACGTTCTGCATATCGTCTTGAAAGTCAGGCAGCCCGAGGAGACAATGATCCCACGGAAGAACAAGCAAGAATGTCTGTCGAGTAGGTTTTGTCTGCGAGAACTGATTTAGCTTGTCTTCCGTAGTGATCAGTAGATCACGAAGCTCGTCTGCCTTGACTTCATACGTGACATATGTCTCCTGGTCCTGATGACGCCTCCGTCTGACTTCGGTGACAGTGAATGCGATGCAAGGCAGACGCAGACGACGCTGTGCAAAACGGGGAGCAGCGCGAGACTCAAGTATGGTGTACAATTCTAAGGCCAACTGTACAGCTCCAGCGTCTCGCAGCGAGGAGACTGATGCGTGCAGCTCTTCCTCAGATAGAGATGGGCATGTGTATGGTGGAGCCTCGTATGAAGCGATTTCTGCTGGCAGACAGCTGTTGAACTCGGATGGCCTTCCAACCCAGTTGAGGGCAGTAATATCGCCCGACTGAGCTACAATCTCCTGCAAGAGCCGCCCGAGTGCGTTTTGCTTCTTCTCGCCGTACAATACAGGGAGCTGGATGCCAAACACGCCAAACAACGAGTATGCAATGTCTTCCTGCACCGTGGTGACACGCGTCGACGCCCATTTGAGTTTCTGTCGGGCATCTCTCATCCCCGGGTGGAAGGCTACAAGGGCCTGTGCATCTATGCCGGTCGCATCCTCCAACTCTTTCATGATCATGACGGACTCCTTATGGTTGGGGGAGTGATCGTCGAGATACAGGGTCCAATCTTTTTGGTAGAAGAGAATGGTTTTAGGAGCTAGGAATTCCGGGACAGTCCATCCTCGAGTGTTCCACGCGCTCTTCGCCAGTGCACCAGACTTGGACGAAGGCGGAACATCCGACAGGTAGACCATCGTAAGTGCTGAGCGGCGATACCAGATGAACATGGAATTCAGTGATTTTTGGAGTTCCACGTTGTTAGCTTGGTCGATGCAACACGTATCAATCCACCCCCAGCGATACCCCGCATTACGAGCAGTTGTACAGAACGACCGCAACTTCACGGCGCCGCCAACTGGATCCAATTCATCGACCGCCTTGTCCTGGATGTCCTGCAGCAGAGGCTCCATCTCTTCCCACCGATGTGATAGCATGACACAACGGAAGTATGTCACCACCACATTTTGGATGCGCTCCCTTCGGTCGTGTGCATGCGTCATCGTCAATGATAGAAGCTCCTTGTATTCGATGCTCGTTTTGAAGGCATTGATCTGTGCCTCTCGATCGCATAAGCGCCGGGTGAATGTGTCAAGTAGACGAAGCGGGGCGTCATCGAGTTGGATGTGAATGGCCTTCCGAATAGCACGTTCTGCGGCAGGTTGACTGACATACTGCTGGTGCAGCTCTGGATGAAAAGTCAAACATTTTGAATTGGGTGTTAGTTGGCGCTTACCTAGTGTTTGTGTCTTGGGAGCGTCATCCAACTTGGAGAGCATGGCTTGGAAAGCCTCGATGGCTTCGCCATAGCGTTTTGCGCCATGAAGCGCCGCATGCTTCAACTGGTATCCAAGATAACTCAACGGATTGAGTTCAATGACCTACGTATCGCGAAAATGAGCAGGGGTTACGAAAAAATAGATATCATCACACCGTCTGTGCATCGAGAAGCGCATCCTCCCACAGCATTTTTTCCGACCTCGCCTTGCTGCGGTTTGCAAAGATAGTGATATTTGTAGAATTGAGCTCGATTTCCGCCGAGTATTGCTCAATAGCACTTTCGAAATTGCTTGCCGCAAGGGCGGCATCTCCTCTGGCAGCATAAAGCACGCAGCATTCTTGCTTGAAAGCTGAGTGAGATGAGGGTGAGGACTGTGGCATGAATGACACTACTGAAGACTCACCAGTGGACCATTCAAGGCAGCTGGCCTTCGTAATTTCATCACTCATATCCATCATGTAGCGGTATGATTCGTGGGCTTCCTCAAGTCTACCTGCGCAAAGGAGTGCTTGACATAGATTCTGGTTCGCGGTTTGCCACAAGGACTCGAGGTCCCACCCGAAGAGCTGGACAAAGAGTACAGTGAGGCATGAAAAATGTCATTACATCATATCAACGCACCACGACAAAGTCCTCGTAAATGGAAGGAATAGAATGGATGTCCGATTTCGATGAGAAGGCGTTGGCGTTGACGGCAGCAGCGAAGTGGTCAGCAGCTTCGTTGTGATGCGCCTCATTCAAGGCAATTATTCCCAGCTGGACACGTAGATACGCCTGATGTACAAAATTCAAAATAATTAGTGTCGAGCACAAAACAGACCTGGATTGATACTTACTTCCACGACACGACATGCAACAGTATCAGCACTGGGACAAGCAGCGGCTAGCTCTTGGACGCGCAACATTGCGTCCTCATGTTGATCTGCAATAAAAAGTGCGATGGCCTGAAAATGGTAATGAGCAAGGAGAGCATGCGAAGAAAAAAAACAAGGCATGCCTTAATTAATAGGAGACGGTGATTGGTTTTCGAATCATCGTTCGTGAACATGAATGCGAGGTCCAATGCTTTCATCGCGGCCGAAATCTGTTTTTTGCCGCAGAGGGCAATGCCCTTGGAGATACAGCCCGTCAAAGAAGGCTGGATCTTGACGGACTACGTCACCAGTTAGCCTATGTTTAAAGGGGTTACGGTTGGACAGTGAATCTTACCATAAGCGCATCTTCAAGCGCGCAGTCCCAATCGGATTTCCGCGCCATAACAAATGAGCGATTAGCGTAAGAAATGTAGTTTTGGGCGTCAGTGTTGATCACTCGTGTTAGTAGTGCTTCAGCAGTAGACAAGTCCCCAGTTATGCAGGCATTGCGGGTTGCCGTGTTTATAGTGAAGAGCTGGATGAAGCAAGCTCTAATCTTGTTATAAAAGTCAAGGTAGAAACGTACCTTGGAATCAGGCACATCGTCCTCTGGTACTGCCCACTTTGAGACCTGGCTATTTTTACCTCCGCTGAGGATGTGCTTGCCATCCATGGAGAAGACGACGCGCAACACATAGTCGGCGTGCTCGAATATGGCGATGGTTCGTCGATCTGAGAGCCGCCAGAGGCGGACATGGTTGTCATGAGATGCGGAGGCGACGAGGGTCCCATTAGAGTTCACGGCAACAGCGTAGATGATGCCAGTATGGCCCGTCCATGGATCGCCGACCTGCTTCCAGGTTGATGTATCCCACTCCCGTATTGTGGGATCCTCACGAGTTCCCGCTGAGAGAAGCCGTGTGCTATCGGGCGTCCACACCAGTGAGCTGTTCCATGATTCCGAATTAATCACAGCATGAGCCTTGAATTTTGCAATGCATTTCCTTGTGCGCGTGTTGAATATTTGGATGTCCCTGGATGTTGCGATGGCAAGAAGTCCGCCAGACGGTGAATACTGAACGCAGAAGACTACACCACCACATTTAATTGGATTTCCTTGCAGCTGCCACGTTTGGGTGTTCCACAGCTTCGTCGTTTTGTCCCATGAACCAGTTGCGAGTATTCCTCCATCTGGAGACAAGTCCATCCAACTGATCCATTTTATGTGGGCTTGGATAGGCCGGAGGATACGACATTTGCCAGTCTCTCCATCCCAGGCGATGAGCTCTCCGTTCAAATCACCGCTTGCTATCAATTTCCCGTCTCTTGATACCGCCACTGCTTGCACCCAGCTGCGATGCCCCTCCATTTTCTTCAACACAGTCCCGTCCTTCAAGTCCCACAGACGAAGCGTAGTGTCCTTCGAGCCCGTCACCATACGTCGTCTATCTGGGAAGACTGCGACCGCACATATGGCGTCTCCATGAGGTTTAAATGCTCGAACTGGCGTGGTCGTTTGGATGATGGGCTGTGCCGCATCTGCCATCCTTGTGTAATGGTGTCGTGCAGGGTCGAGGTGGTGTGGTGGTGGTGGTGGTGGTGGTGGTGGTGGTGGTGGATGTCTTGCTCTCAGCTGCAGCTGAGGTGCGACGTGCATGGCGTTTTTGTGCTGTTTCACAAAATTAACTAGTTGAAGGGGCGAGCTTCGTCGGCAGTAACTTTGTTCCACAAGCGTTGCGCATTATTGTTGTATTTCGTCACTGGAAGACATCAATAATGTGGTATACTGATTGTACTAACCAGCGGCGTTACTAGGGGTTACTACAAGAACAAAGAACATTTGGGGATAAGCGAGAGCGAGAAATGTTGTGTGAATTTTGTTACTTATCGTACAACATGATGTCATTCACTTGATGGCAACGTTCAGCGCCAAATCTAACAAGGTGCAGTCGTGACTTCACTGCATATTCAAATCCTTGTCTAATACCGCTAGTGCCGCGATATCTGCTCTCAGTCCTTACTCACCTTCTTTAGCGACAGTGGTATGCATTTAGCTCACTGTACTACCTCTCCTTCTGAGGCCTGCATGTATATTGGAAGCAGCTGAAGAATCTCACTTCCTGCGCCGGTATGAACGAAGGTCATCTTTCGTCGCACAGTCGGATCGTCAAGGAGTTCTCGCCATTTCCCAGAAATATCCGGTTTGTTCGCATCTAAAATAATACACATTGTACTCATGATCAGTGGGATTTTCTCCCAATAGACCAGGTTGACCAACGTCTTTCAGCCCTCTGAGAGTAGCATGTTCGAATGCTCATCTTGAGCGCTCTGGAATGCTCTAGGACAGTTCAGCATCTGTCAATTGAGCAGGACCCGATAATTCAACAAAACTACTTTGAACAATCAAGATACTTGTCAGTTGCATCCACCAGTTTTCCCCATCGCCCTCCGTTCCAGCTCTTCACTTCTTCCCACTCCTGCTTCTCAAAGCAATACTGCATCCACTTGAAACGTCCCGCAACTATGAAATCAGCAAAACACGGCGTATCGCCCAATACAAATTGACCGCTGCTCTTCGCATACCACCCGTCCATAGTATTACATGCAGCTCGCAATTCATTCCACTGTTCCTCTCTCTTCTCAGCCAGTGCAAACTGCTCCCATGGAATGCCGAATTGCTCTGTGCGAGTGCGTATAACATGCTCCCTGCTCTCAGGATTGAGCTTCTGGGCGCTTTCAACAATGCCCATCATGAGGGTGCCTTTTATCGCGTCGAGGTATGCGGTGTTAAAGACATGCACCAGCGCGGTTGTACCATATGGCAGGACTCTCGGTGTATCGGGGTATTGTTCGTCAAGGTACTGTGCGATCGCAAAGGAGTCTGAAATAAATCTATTCGTATTGGGGTCCATGATGACAGGGAGGGTGTGCATGGATGTTGGGGTTCCGTTGATTACCGAACTGGTTGGTGTAAGAAAATTCTGCTCGTAAAAGGGTTTGATCTTCGGGCACTCGAGCCAGACGGTCTCGAAGGGCAGACCCTTGAATGTGAGACAATATCTGCGACATGTTAATCTAATGATCAATACACGTAAGGCAGTTCGCATGCCTTGTTTTCATCGTATTCGGAGACAATGGTTGTCCTTGCACGATGGTAGGAATGTCATAGAAGATGATAGGTTTGAGCCCAGACGTCGACATTTCTTCCACCACGTCTGAGTAGAGTAGCGCGGGGTTGGGTTTTTATGCGCATGGCAAAGCTATCTGAACTCTGAGTCATCCCACCATCGCCGGGCCCGAATACCGCGGAAGAAGCCCAAACTTTAGCGCTTAGCCTCGAATGATATGTGTAACGGATGTGGGGTTGAACAGACGCCATGATGATTATGTAAGGGTTAACAGGCGTGCTCAATTCTTAAGTTAAGTATTCTTGTAATCTCGAGTTTCAAACACATACATGTACTATCTAAGACTCTATTACAGGTCAAAGGAGACTACCGGACCTGCATGCTCCGTAACAAAACAGATACTTACACCAAGCTCCATACGTGGCAAGGCCATGCATGGTCTTCCTTCAGGTCTCGAAAGTACTTGTTCCGACGCAATGGTGCATCTTGCCATTGTCTGCATCCTAGTGCTTCCGAAAGGTAGATATGTACCATCCAGGCCTAGGGTGCGATGAAGTTTGAGGTTTTTCTTTCGGCCGAAAAAAATACCTCGAACTTCAAAGCTTTATCAGCGAGAATTTTTGCGAGTTCCGGCACGTCCCAGTCAAAAAGTATGATCTCCGGGCATGTTATCATTCCCGTCGTCGAGCCAAGTACGTACATATGGGCGTCTTCATTCAATATCTCCTCGTTATCGTTACCCACACAATCAATGAGCTTCTTCCGGGTCCGTCCCGCGGAATTTTTTTTTACCTCGCCTTGGAGAACTCTTTGAAGTTGAGTTGAAGTTGAGCTCGCAATGGAATGATTCTGTAAGAAGATGCACTGGCAAAAGCGACCAGCCTTCTCGATGAATCTCAAATTGTCTTTCAAACTTCTATTCTCATTTTGCAGCCTATACAATCATCCGATGACACACACCTAGGTTCTCTGGGATCTTTCCCCGTCGCCCGCCGTTGAGAACACGTCATGCATCTGGATTCCGGCTCGGGTTGGTCGTGAAGATACCACATTCCAACGAATTCCATACTGTAACTTCCCTTTCGCCAGCTGGTGCGTTCCTAAACTGTTTGACTGCAACATCAAGTTGTCTGTAGCTTTTCATACAATGGCGCCGCTCCTGCCTCTATCCCTGGATGATGGTCAACCCAAAAGACTTTCTCTTACCCGCAGGCTCGTTCTGCTAGCGATGTTCTCTCTTGCTCAATTCTTGGAGGCCTTTAGTGCTGCAGCCCTCATTTCTGCGATCCCTACACTCGAAGCATCCATGGGTCTAACTGGAAGTCAATCCACTTGGATCATTAGTGCATTCCAGTTAACTTTTTCATCATTCCTGCTTATTGTACGCGTTCATCCATTAATCTTGACTTCCACTTCAACACATTGTTTTAGAGTGGTCGACTGAGCGACGTATACAACCCAAGTCAGTGCTAGGCTGCCCATGTTAGACGCTGATGCTGACGGGCACACAGAAACTGTGTTCGTCGGAGGAGTATCCAGTCTTGGGGTCCTCTCGCTGTGCGCCGGATTTGTTGACGACAAAATTCCAATACTTATTCTCAGAGCATTGACTGGAATAGGTGAGCATTCTCGCCGGTGTTTTGATTCTGGCTGATGAAGATCACTTCTCAGCTTCTTCAATGACGATTCCCTCTGCGCTAACGCTCCTCGTCAAGGTATTTCCAGATCCGCTCGAACAAGCTCGGGCACTAGGGTTCTTCGGAGCCTGTAGTGCGATCGCCAGCGGTGAGCATTCTGCATATCTAGTTATGCATGATGAGCCTCATGGTCCCTTTACATAGTTGGCGGTATCGTGATCGGTGCAATGTTCGTCCAATGGGCGTCTTACCATTGGGTGTTCTGGTTTGCAGCCTGTGTGGCTTTGCCGGTGGCTCTGACTTCTGTTTTCATCATACCGTCACGAATTGGAGAGGCTGCCGACACTCTTGAGCCTAAAGAGGCGAAATGGAAAAATCTTGATCTAGTCGGTGTAGGCATTCTAACCGGTATGGATTTTTCAACGCACTCCTCTTTGAAACGCTCACGAGCCCAATAGTTGCATTCACCCTATTCATCTTTTCTGTAACATCCGGTTCCACTGATGGTTGGAAATCCCCAATGGTGTTGGTCCTCCTGATCATATCAATTTTAATGGTAATCGGGTTTTTCTACTGGGAAACACTCTTGCCTGTAGAAAAAGCTGCAATGTATGTTATCGGGAATCTTCGCACCAATCATCGGCCGATTTTGTATTGATCTTGTACCAGACCACCCCGGACGTGGTTTTACAACAACTTCTCCGTTCTATTCGCCGTTGCACTCTTGCCATTCTTCTGGTGGGCCACGGTGATGACGATTTTTAGCATCATGTGGCAAAGTGTGTTTCACTGGTCGGTAATATCGACGGCCGTACACATGTAAGGTCTTCACTGTCAACTCCATGTCGGTAATTATTAAGAATATCTTGGCTTGCTAGGTTGCCCATCGGCGTTGCGGCCTTCGCTTTCACTTTTTTCGCCGGATCTCTTTCTCGATTTTTCAGTCCGAAGTGGATTATTCTCGCCGGTCTGTCACTGTGCATGGTCGCAACCATATTGCTGGCGCTCGGTGGGGGGAAGCTGGAGAATTACTGGCCGTATGTGTTCCCAGCTTTTTCACTAGGAACCGCAGGAATCACGCTCACGTATTTACATACAAAGTAAGTTCCAAATCTTCATGTTTTGTTGAATGCGTTTTGATTGTTTCACAGCATTGCTATTTTCCAAGCCGCGCCTCCATCCATGGCTGGCACAGTTGGCGCCATATTTAACGGCGCACTTCAATTTGGATCCGCAATTGGTCTCGCTGCTGTAAGTTCAATAGAGACGTCCGTACAGGGAACCCATGGGGGTTCGCATGAGTACGCCGGACGAGCTGCGGCATTTTGGTTCCTCCTTGGAATTGTTTCTCTTCAATTCATTTCGATATCGATCTTTTACGACCGTAGTACGGACCACAAACCCCAACCAAAGCATAATAGCCCGTGATTCCTACACGACGTAGCACGCGCAATGACGCGATGTGAACGTCACCGCCATGACTGCAAGGGACTAGCGAACCTATTTCTTTTGGTGATTTTCCATGTAGCTACTACCTTGTTGAGGCTGGGTGCTAGTTCGCTCAGAACGCAGATGTATACCTACTAGTATTGTTCATGTATTTATAACAGATAGGGATTGGACGCTTCATTCTTCTCGTTGGTCGCAGAATGAAGGTATTACATAATTCAAACATAATTACTCCTCGCTTTGTCATCTTTTGTTATTTGTCCTTCGGCGGGAGAATAGGAATATTTCACTATTATGTTTCACTATAACCCGCAGGCCCGTACTGCCAAAACCACGACGAAAAGGCGACACTGACATGACAAGAGGCACCATCGCCTGCGACACCAGACAGGTACACGGAACGACCGAGTTTGAAGTGGATGATCACAGCCAGTGCACCTCCAGCGGCAAGGACTTTTCCCTCCTGCTTTGCTGTCTGGAGGTGCCATTGAATGGTGATCCGCTGCTCGCTGCCGTTACAGGTCTAATGAGATTCACCGCTAACTTGTCCGCTTAAGCTCTGCGCATATCTGACTTATCGTAAGTATATTGTGCTTCTGACAAACAACCCGCCTCAATATCAAGCTTTCATATCTGACGCCGATGCTGTCGATGCTCTCATTCATGGGTGAGCAAGAATGCAGCAATTATAAATACACACTCTTTGCATCATGATGCTCCCAAGAACAGAACTATTTGCTGATTTCGACCTTGTTGCATGCGGTATGTTCGATGATGCGACCCGCCCCATTTCTGTTTGGTGTACTAGGCAAAGTGTATGCATCTGATGGCGTTTTCTCCGTACGTCCCCGCCCGTTCGTTGCACAACTCATGGATCTGATACTGGCTGGTGGCCAACTCACGTAGATCTCAATGTACCTCGCAATATTCATGCCCTAGCAAGCCTTGAAGCAACTCAGCGCGGTGTGTTTAATATTTTTCCTTAGTTGCTTATACCCGGTCAGGGCACCGAAATTCGAGAACCATGTACGCGGTGATCGCACTGCACAAAGGGAGATTTCAAGAAAATTTATGGCAGTTCTTGATTTGATGAGTTGTGTAGCTGCGGGCACTTGGTTGGCACCTTCAGATGTTGCCTCCTCTGAAAATTCGATGCATTGTTGAGCCGTGTATTTACTTACTTGATTTAGCGAGCAATGGCAACTTACTGGCCCACTGGCCCACGCACGTCGTGACCTTCCACAAGTGGTCCGATCGACATTGTCAATTGAGTATTTAATGCTCCGAATGATCTCTGGCAAGCTTACACTCTTGCATCCTCTTTTACGTGCGCTCAGAGCCTTTCAATGACTTCCCATTCATATACGGTCGCGACTAGTGGTCCATCTCACCTCGTCAAGAGAGTGGATCACGGCGGAATGAAACCCAAATCAGGATTCCTGTCTCTCTCTGAAGAACTCCAGCATCATATTCTGACTTTCCTTCCTGCCCGCGATATTTTGCGTTGTGCATCCGTGAGCCACAATTTATGATCGATGTTGATGTTGTCGTTGTCCTAGATGGACTTTAATACTGACGATCGTCTTGCAGGTATCCAAGGCCCTTCGCCGGACGTACAAGTCCTCCTCAGAGCTTCAGTACATCGTTGAACTCAGTGGCCAACGATTACTCCGTGTTCACAACCCAGATGACCGCACTCCGGCCTACGAGCGCCTACAACTCTTGAGAGACAAAGCTCACGAGTGGTTGAAGTTCGACATCGACTCGTTTGAAACGTTCACTCTACCAGAAAAAGTTCCCTATTACGGGGCATCCGTCGCCTATGGGCATTTATCCATGTGGCAACATTTCCGTGCCAACTTTGCCACGATCGTTCCAATACTACCAAAGCCCTCGCAACAAACCATCGAGCGCGAGTGGTCTCCAGGAACGTTGTGTTCAGTTCCCGACCGAAGCGTCCAGGATGTATTCATGGACCCAACACAAAACCTGATCGCCATCGCGTATTCTGTTCCTCGCGATATTAACGACGCACTGTACATTGACTTTAGAGCCCTGGACAGCGGTGGCGTTCACCCCAAAGCTGCTATACAAAGAGTGTCTGTGTCAGGGCTGCGCGAATACGATGAGGACTTAATTGAAAGAAAGACTGTGAGGCTGATGGGTTTCGGGAGTCATATCGCCTTGTGGCATTCGTTAGCGGTGACTGAACGCCGGACTTCCAACGAGAACATATGGGAGCTGCATATTTCGGACTGGCAACACTCAACGAAGCCCAGGGTGAGCCTTGGTCAGACATAATCGAAAGACCTGACAGCTGACTCTCAACTTACTTAGAGCGTCCTCTGCGGTAGATTACAACACCAATATTGCCCCCCGCCCGATCTTTGTTTCCTCGGAAATAATAGATTGCTGATGCTCACCGCCGACAATCTAATGCTCTATTCAATCCAGGACATGTCCCGGCCGGCGCAATTACTGGCGTGTTTCCTGATGCCCGCCGTATTGCGGTCCCCCCGAGTCCTCTCAATGGATAATATTGCACATATCTCACAACTGGACATCGAAGCCCAACAAACAACATACACCTCGGACCCTACGCACCAAGTCCTATGCTTTATCACCGCTGAGGATCTATTCTGCATCATTTCCGCGAGGATTTTCTTCGATCTTGACGGAATGGAAACAACAGCGCCAATACCGTGGAAATGCTGGGGGCCTACAAACACTCGTATCTTCCCGCACCTCGATAATTGCAGAATTCACATTAGCGGGAATCGAATTTTGTGGGCATTCCTCGACCACACGTCAGGCACTGACGAAAAGCATATATTACATATGATGGATTTCAGCCCACTAGCTGTGACGAACAGGCGGGGTCTAGGACGAGTGGTGAAAGAACCATCTACGATGGACTTCGCTGAGTCCACCGGGGAGGTCTTGACGACGTCCCTGCCTTATGTCGAGGTGGTATCGGACAGAAGACTTAGCAAGTTATGCGGGATGTGGATCGATAAGGATAGGATTTATTTACTCAAGACAGTCCGGGTCGAAAACATCTTCAAGTGTACAATCCTTGAGGTCGTTAATCCTTGACGACTAGGGTAGAGTTCATTATCCACTATGGCCGAGTCACGGTATGCCGAGCGAATGTAAAACTCTCCTAGGCAGACCATAGATCTTATACGAATGACGATACATAGTGGTCAATGGTCATACTTTGACTGAAGTCGCGAAGTTGCAGTCATGTTCCTCACAATGTAGTCCCAGGCCTACACTCGTCAAAGGCATTAAATAATGGATATTAATTTATTATAATCTCGACGCAATGAATGAATAAACGAGCGACGTTGTGTTCAAAAACTAGTGTTGTTGGCAGAAGTCTGCCATTCTGCCAATGGCAATTGCCGGCAGTAGGTCGAGGGCCTTCAAGTTGGGCAGAAGTCGGCAGAAATCAATGAGAATCTTATTTGTACTACGAGCAAATAGCATATGTTTGACATTCGAATAATTTCTTGCACAAGGTGGATCACGAAGCCAGCAAGCCAGTGCATCGCAAACACGCCCATATGCACACTCGACCAGAGCACGGATTCGACACAACCTTGGCAGACGAACTTCAAAGGTCTTTTGCATGGGTACCTCCACTTGCTGGTGACTCTCGCAACTCGGACGACGAATTTCTTGCAGGTCCAGAGTCAATTACAGATGAGGAGCTACTCGAGGAATTTGACAGGTTTGAAAATGAGTTGCTGGAATCACGCAACTTGCAAGAAGGTACTGGCGAAGTCCCAGATATTTTCAAGGGAGGTATTATTGATTGGAACGAGCTGGAGAAGGTTGATAAAGGAATTACACCTGCAGGGTTTATCGAGCGAGATTGACGTGGTTAGCTGTGGGTCATGATCACAAGGCATAGAGGCAGGCTGGAACATTGATACGCTGTTGACGTCGGAGGGTGTAGCATCGATGCAATAGCTTAGATAACTTTTTTCTGTCATCTTGAACTACTCTAGAATCCTCCCCCTCCCCTCCCCCACCGCCACAGCCACCGCCTCCGCCACAGCCTCCGCCTCCGCCTCCTCCTCCACATCCCATCCCACCAGCACCAGCACCAGCACCAGCACCAGCACCAGCACCAGCACCAGCACCAGCACCAGCACCAGCACGCACCAGCACCAGCACAGCACCAGCACCAGACCCACCACAAGCTGCACCAGTCGAACAGCCACCTGCTCCCTGCAAGCCTGATTTCAGCTCCCTCGTTCTCTGAACACAACAACACTCACCATTACGTATCCCAAACCTCCATTCACCACGCCTCCAGCAGCGGCAACGCATCCACCAGGGAAATAACAATACATCGGCACAGGATACAAAAACGCAATCCCGTGATCAACAGTCCCGTCCCTCCTCACTGCCCTCCCATCCCGCTCTACCCGCAGCCTCCGCCTCTCAGCCTTGCGCGCGCGGTTCTCCCGGCGCCGCAGGCTCGCGGACATGTAGTGCAATGCAAATACGGCGTTGTGATCGCTTGGGTGTGTGGCAGCGCGTGCGTCGGACTGGGGAGGGAGTAGGAGTATGTTGGTGTCTTGAGAAGAGGAAGAGAGGATACGTCGGAGCTTTTGGCCGATTGTGTCTCCTGGGAGTGGACATCCACAATGCATGTAGGGAACATGATAGCGGTCCTATAATTTCGAGGAGTTTTAATGAGAATATCCCATGTCAAGGGAAATGGCTTACGTTCCAAGCTCGACAGGTGAGGTCAAAGGAGGGGTCCGCGAGTTCACCTTCTTCCACTTTATCATCGCTGAACAACGAACACTCATTATTATGTGTTGTACTTGTGACAACACCTACTGATCAACATATCGCTCTACGAACGCAAGAAAATCGTTCTGATACCGACTCGCCATGAGCTGGTGAGTATGCCACCCGAGATCTGATGTCGAGCGTGGGCACAAAGAACGAGGCAGGGGATTCTGCCATGAGGCTCAAAAAGCTGCAGAGCAATGTTCTTGTGCGGTCTGCAGAAGAAAGGAGAAAAGTACGGACGCATGATACCGAGCTACGCAATGTTTGCAGTGCCACTGCGTCCACCTCGCTCGCGAAATATTCTGGCTCGGTCCACCCAAGATCAAACCATCTTCTTTACAAATGAGGCTTGTCGGAGGACCTAGATTCATGCATCAGTCCTCAACTCACGATCAATGTCGAGGATCTTCTCACAGCACCGACCAAATCAAGTGAAAACACCCTGTCGTCCGTGTAGGCACTCATCATCTTGGTCAACCTGTCCTTCGAATGAAAAAACCTGTTTTTTTGCAACAAAATTTAATGACATACAGTCTTTCCCTCAAATGCTATTTCAGCGCGGTGCGCATGCGCACAGCGTTATGCTGGATGTTTGTCAAGACCTGGCGCGCGGGATCGCTTGCCTTGTTCTTTTTGAAAAGAATGTGCGAGCTGAGCACACGCTTTTTGATTGTGTCTCCGCGCGCAGTATCGTGGATGTTACGTGATGTATGAAGGGTTCTGCTGCGTACATGAAGTTATATCAGCTGTCGTTCAGGATGTCTGGAATCGTAAGTAACGCGACACTCACGCCAAATATGTATCAGGCGCTGTTGGTTCGACTATATTTTTCGCAAACTTGTATAGGCCGAGAAGTTCTTTGTTGATCGGGTGAGCACATTCACACTCAACGTTAAACTTACTCTGGGCGTATCCCTTCCCGTTAGGCTGCAGGAATGCTGTGCCCATTTGTCAGATTGAATTCCCATGTGATACAGACACAAGGTACATACGAGAAAGGATAGTGCGACAACAGTGAGGGCACTCGATGGATTTGTGCGTGAGAACCGCAGCAGAGGCAAATGGGTCGTAGGGTGTTTTAGTACAGCGCTCCCAAGCAGAGACGCGGTCATGCTGTGGTGCGTCGGTGGTTAGCAGATCGGGATTAGTCTGACATAGATTCAGCGAGCTGGAGACATTTGTACAAAAGTGTGGTGGCGCACAAGAAGCGCGGGGAAGTAATCGGTGAAATGGACGAGAGGTTTGAGCTTAGAAACACGACGCGGTGTCTTCGGCATACCAGCTGCGGATGTGGCCAAAAATGTGAGGCTTATCACTCACGAGGGAAATGGCACATGCTTGCCTTGGATTCAGAAGGTAAAGCGTGCCATACCATAGTCACATCAATGGGTGGCAAGCGTTGCTCCACTTCATCAGATTGCTTGATTGTCAAGCACCACCTCTCAAACCTGCGCTCCATCAGTGCAGTGAGTTACCAGTGCTCACAGCAAAGCGTACGCTGAACGCTGAACGACGCACCGTTCAACAGCCAAATTGACGAACCATATCCAACGTTTCTCGTTGTCCGTCTCTAACCCTGCACCAAGACTCTCGCTGGCGGTGACACGCTGCTTAAGATGATTGAACGCCGCTAGGAGCTGAAGATGGGCCTTAAGCTGGTCTGGGCGGACAAGGTGCTGCGTGCTGCGTTGTCCGATGGTGAACGTCTTTGGAAGAGTATACTGTGGTGGTTCGGGCTCTGGCTGGGGAAAAGTAGTATATGGGGGGTAGCTGATCAGTCATGTTGGTCGTTGCGTGGAAGTTCCTGGCATAAAACAGAAGATAGATATACTCAGTAATAGGTATTACTTATCGTAAGAGGGGCCCCAATGACGGAAAGTGACATGCGGGGAAGAAGTGGAGAAGCGTCTATATCGTATGGTGTCGAAGGTGGTTCAAATTAGCAGATCGGTGCAAGAATAGTAACGGAGAAGCTAACACCCTCGTAGACTACTCCGGGACGCACATATACTATGGCAGCCTGCCGGATGAGGGCCAGCCCTTGGCCACCTGGTTGATCACCGAGTCCACCTCTCCACTCTTGGTCAGAGTCCGTGGGGAATCTTCTTCAGCAGTCCGTGGTAAACTGGATGGTTCTTCTTCGATGAGTTAACATGCAAGCATATATAGGCGTGTTGTTTTATGGCCAAGAAAGTTATTAGAACATCTTTTCGCTGATGAGCCCTGTAAGGCCCACAACACTAAATGTTGGCGTAACTATGGGAAAGACAGGACATGCCGCGCTCCGTTGTAACAATGTGTGGATCCACACGCGCATACTAGGCAGGCGTGATGAGGGACCTCCGTCACCTCTGCCAGCGTTTGTTAATAATAAATGTGTGCGACTTGTGTGGCCAAGTGCCGTTCTACTATAGCGTCGTCACCCCAAGGGACATATTAAAACAAGGAATACAAAAGCAACACTCGTAAACTCTATAGTAAGTTCCAACTCGTATGTTTCGTCATATAACCTCCTGCATCAGAGAATTCCGCTAACAACTAAACCTTCCTCTTCTATGATCGGAGCTGCAGCATGTAAGTGTGCAACCTGGTTCATCCAACTCAGCAAGTTCATCCAGCTGGCGATGATCAGATGCGTCTATTGTGCAGTAATTTAGAACAAACTCTATTAAAGCTGAGAAACCTTGGAGCGGATTGTACTCATCTGTAGCACCAACACCCGGGGAGGATGCGGCTGGGGAATATGAGAGAGCGGCACCAGGCACCATGTTAGGCGGGAAGACGTGGGGGTCGTTCACTTGCATGGTGGCGTTGCCGGGTTGAGGAACGTCAGAGGACGCAACTAGGGCATACAACTTGCTCGATACGCTGGTCTACAACAAACTTACGCGAGGTGCATTGGACGTTACAAGCCCAGTCAAAGCAACGAAGAAATTCGGACGTACACCTGTGATATCACTTTCTAAACCTACGATTTAAGGGAAAGCTCTGATGGAGATCGACTCCACCGAGCACGAAACAGAACTGACCATTACTCTCCTGTTTCCAACCTCAAAAGGTGAAGGAGATCACCATCTTCAATTGATCTTCAAGCACTGGAAGATTTAAGCAAATGTGTATCTTCGTCACCTGACTGGTGGCTGAGACTGACTCGTTTCGAAGTGCCTGTATATGCGGTCATGAAGAATAACAAGACCATACCAATTGCAAGGGGTAACATTCCTGACCCGGAAGGACAGGAGGTATGGTGAACGGGAAGGAAAACCAACAGTGAAGAGTCTCTAATCAACGTTTTCGACTCCAGGGTTGAACAGTCGTCTTGGGCATTGTTCGCACTGCTACGGCTCGTCGCGAAGTACAGAAGGAACATCTGCATACCTTGGTCCGACCTGAGCCCCAAAGTCTGAGCCGGATGGAGTGACAGCATACGCAGGAAATACGGTCATGAAACTGGTTACTGGTGAGCAGCAGTAAGTGATGTCTGAGCATACGGTGTCATTTTTGATTTCTGCATCGAGCGCATTGGGATCTTTCGAAGTGCGCCAAAGATCGATGGGGTAATATTTCTGCCCGCAATATCAATCGTTCGTGGCCCACAGTTTCTCGCTGTTACAATGTATGCGGGTCCTCCGAGCATTGAGTTGGAGGCCCGGCTTGCCCTAAACCCTCGTTACGAGCGCCCATCACTAAGTGCCAGTTGATTCAAGTTTTGATAAACAGGTGGGGCGCTGCCATCTTCCCAAGTCAGAAAAAGGGTCAGAAAAAGGGTCACGTGGTCATTAAGTTATTCGTGTTTGAAGTGCACGGAGTCCTATTGCCTTATATGTATTTGTGACATGACTAAGAGAGCGCGGCTGTCCTGTCTTCCATACGTAACTCTATTTCCTCCATTCGTGCCTGGGCGTGGCTATTTTGACGCAGCATTGACGCGGCGACGCGCCAGGCTTGACGCAGCTTTCCTCCCAGACATTCCACCTTAGTGCATATCGTGTAAGTCGCATGCCCTCTGTGCTCTAGGTCTGTGCCCATTTCTTTCGTATTGCATTCATCATACTAACGAGTGTATAGCTACAACAATGACTACTTGGCTTTCCTTCCTTTCTGGACTCTCTCAGGCATGCAGGAACTACTACAGTCACGGATACTTCATCGGAGGATGTGGCATCAGAGTTATCACTGAACATATGGCGTTATATCTGCACATTTATTATTTGCGCGTTCCGCGGCTTGCGCGCTGCGCATTGTCCTAGAAAGCTTGGGCGTTTCGTCAAATTTTCATCAATCGAGAATTTGCGCGTTTTCTCATGAGAGCTTCCCCGTTTGTGCACGCTAACAACCGTCCAGAGCTCCATGGGACCCTTGATACACAGTCAGACAGAGCCTTCCATAGTACAACATACTTCTGGTTTTCCAAATCTAATGAGTACTCAGGTCACCCAATTAGAACGAAATCAATGTATAAATTGTAAAATTACTACTAATCTGACAAGAATTGCAGAGTATAAGTGAGTGAGGGACCGAGAGGACCGGTTGGAGGGTGCGAGAGGATACAAAATAGGGGAAACGAAGTGGTGTGTTGTGAGGGGCCGCAAGTCACAGGTTACATTGTTGGAAATGCTACTAGTAAAAAAAATTGAAAAAGGGCGCAAATGCTTATCTGAGGGCGTGAGAGGGTTCGGATACGGCGAGAGGGGGACGGGAAGGTGCCAGCAAAGTGTCAGGAGGCGCCAGGAGAGTGCAAGAAGATGCTGCAGTGAAGAGAGGGCACAAGGAGTAAGGGATGGCACAAGGAGGGTTCAAGAAGACGATGCGAGTTTGACGGCGCAGTACAGGTGCTGTTACATAGTCAAAAAGAACGAAAAAAAACTTACCAGATAATATGCGGGGTTTTGATGTCCTGAGCGCGAGCGTATACTAAGTAGGAACATAGAGTGAGCTACGCAGGTTCGCTAGAATGAAATCAAAGATACCGTCGTACCGACACAGAACCAATAAAAATTTTGAAGTGGATGTTTAACATGAGGCTCTGAAACGAAATAACATTCAGCCGAGATTTCGAGAATGACTCACCTGTCAAGCCAAAGATCAGTTGAGTTGCGAATAGAGAGTGCTGACCGATCGACCTTCGCTAGAAGCTCAATGATCTTCCACGAACGTCTGCACGGCCGTCTCTCAAGTCAAGGTTGAGTTACAAATGTATATCATATCACCGACCTATTAGCAAACCATGCAAAGAATGACTGCATGCATCAATGAAAAAAGTCCACCTGAAAAAACAACACTATGACTGAAGGCAATAACATCGCCAGTTACAAAGTTCTTTGATGTGGATGAGTGACGACGAGAACAACTGCAAATCACGTGACCAGCTGCAGGCTCAGCTTGCAATACGAGCGCTTCTTTGCTTGTGCTCCATCTAGCATATAGATGGTCGCATCATCACAACACTCTGCCTACAGCCTAGATGACCCACCATGATGCCATCCAATGATGGACCTTCAGAAACTTCAAGTTCGAGCTCATTCAAGAATCAAGGCCGCCATGAATGAGTCAGAGTCTGCAGAGTCAACCCTCGTCCACTCGAGAAGTCCGGCTACTCAAGCCTCTTGGCAGGTCTCGGAGGCTTCAATTTTTATTTGAAGGCCTTCTTGAGGCTTACCGAGGTCAATGGTACTGGATTCAAGCCACATTGTCCATCTCACTCGTACACAGTGATATCAGCCCTTTTCAAGTTGACTGGCAGTTATCAACCTTGCCTCCTTCCGAGTCATCTCCTGATCTTCTCTGTCTGGGCCTGATTTGCCAAACTTATCACACAACCATCCAAAGTTTACGAACGACCGCAATAATTGTGCGTGTTGCGAACCTTGAATATTTACTGCCTCCATGTGTGGCGATCACAGTTCAACAAATCATGTGGAACTTCTGCACAGGTGAACTGAAGCATTCATGCTCCATAGGTACTGCGACTGGGTGATTACACTAAAAGTTTAGTTCTCCATGCCAATAGTATCTTTTAAGCACCTTCATTGTATAGTATGTTTCGGTTATCACAAGCAAAGTCATTGTCAAAGCACTATAACTTACTTTGAGCACCCAGCTGGCAGTGGAATGAAATTGCGCAAAACATGCGCACCGCGGGAGCTCTGGGTTTACGCAAACGCGCACGCGGCGCGGGAGCTCCTGGATCCGAAAACGCGCACCGCGCGAGCCCCGGAACGCGCAAATAATAAATGTGCAGATATAACGCCATATGAACAAGGGTCCACGCTATCAGTGACGACGAGTTAGAGACTTATCACTGAGCCGGTAACAAGTAACGCACTTCATATTCACTCTCGCTGTATTCTCGCCCCAAAACCCATTCATTGGGAATATTGAGATATGGATTCCACCGCCTGTGGTGTTGGCCTGCATCCAAGCCCCACTGTTGGTTGCCTGCAGCTCTGGCTTCTTTTGAATCTTTGAACATCCTTGCTTCCAGTGCAGTCAGGCACTCGAGGTCTACGTCAGCCATGAAGCTGTCTGTGGGATAACTTATCATAAGGTCAGCCCAAGCCATCCTCAACAACTCGCTATCATGCCATTCCTCGTTCTGAGCTTGCACGCGTTTTTTGGATCGGCTGATATCACTTTCCATCTGACTAGCAACCCTCTGGCTATCTGACATACTGTCACATGCTCGCCTATGCACTGGACGCCTTGTATTTTTCTGGGTGATGGTCGCCAGCATTGGGCTGCAGCTTGTGGGTGCAGTCTGCGAAATATTCCACCAATAGGGTTCTAAATACTGCATTTCTATATCCAATTTCAACAAGCAGATGTAGGGTAATGTCAACCTTGAGCTGCATGAGTATAGGACAAAAATTCTACGTTGTGGGGGTTGAGTACATATGACTTTTGCCAAGATAATGGCAAGGGGTTGATTTCATGGGACTTGATGGGATTTGATCGATGTGGGCGCCAGGCGCTTATTATGCCATGCTGCCTATATAAGTTTTCGATCCTCCACGCAGGGCAACCCTGTACGGATACAGCCATGTCTCAGCAAGACCAAGACCTGCCCGACATCGACTGGCCCGAATTGCGGGACAGCATTCTCGCCTCTTATGCTCTGACAGAAGTCAACAACTGGAGTAGGTTATTTGCCTCTTCTTAACGATATTTGTTGATAATATGACACTCCAGCAATCAGACATCCATATGTCGCAGCTGGGACTCTACTATGCATCTCTGGAAATCCTGAGCTCCTTCTGACACCATTACGACTCACGGGAAAAACAGCGCGTTATATATGTTTCCTCCCATTCCGCTTGATTTTCTGGCCCTTCAAGATGCTGGGCAGGATCGTCCTGTATATTTTCGGTTTCAGGAGAGAAGGTGTAGCGAAAGGTACATATTTTGTTCTATTAGTATCTACAGGACTTGTCTCATCGTTAACTAAACGTGCCGGGACAGATTCATACGCATCCCGATACCAGTCCCGTCGTTATGGCGGCTATGTGCCACGGGACTCTGACTTTGCGAAATTCCAAGCATATGGGGCTACTGACTATCACGAGGACGATGAAGGAGGATCCACGCTTGCAGTTACTGTCTCCTGGTTGTCAGGTATTGGGGCTATGTTTGTCTTGGGTAGGGCGTGGGGGTGGTGGTAGAATTAATTAAATGTGGTGGGTGGTACTGCTGCGCAATATGGGTGCTCGACGGAGGGAGTTGAGTTAGTGTCAGCAGCACAAGCTATGTTGAGTAACATGTTCATCTACTTAGCTGAACGTACGCGTGCTCCCTCATAAATTCATCGTCAGTTTGCATGAGTCCGTGACCTTTGTGGTACTTTTGTGGCTAATAAATTCTGGGTATTGGAAGTGTCGCGTTGACAACAGTGAGTTTGTGATCAAGCCAGATCTATAGAAGAAGGAAAATGGTCGTTCCTTCTAATAATGACGAGGTGACAAGCCAACTCCTGCAAAAATCTATTCTGTTTTATCCAACTGTAACACGTACGCGGAGCTCAGAAGTACTCACGCGGAGTATATCGCGGTCTTCACGCGGGCTGCTGACTCTAAATTGTCGCACATTGACAGCAGTTGTGATGCCGCGCTCGCGTCAGTCCATCCCACGGTCTTCGTTCACCCTGATATGATATCTTATCCTCCCTAGAGTCTTGGATCTGAATTCTGGGTGAGACTGGTGATGGGTCACGGACCTATAGGCTGGCAGGGTGTAATTGTCGGCCCATTCTACTCCTGGCCAAGCTTCTATCTGTCGATAAGTGGATGGATGGATGGATGGTGATGTTCAACTTGTTGACCTTGAGCAGCACGGAAACTGCATGGGCTCCAGACTGCCAGTGAGTGACCCCGTTAACGTACGCAGCAAAATTTGACTTTTGCATCGACTGGTGTTGATTTCGTGGGAGCTTTAATTTGCAGGGCGCTCGCTTAGTATAAATCACGAAGCCTGTGGTGTTGACTTTTCACGTCTACAGCTATGTCAAAGAAAAATATAGACCAGTCGAAATTGTGGGGCATTCTCTCTTGTGTTTTGTATGCTCTGACAGCGGTCAACAACTGGTGTAGGTTATTCACCTCTTCATCACGACATATGCTGATGGCCTGATATATAATTTCCAGCAATCAGGCATCCATATGTAGCAGCCGGAGCCCTGATATGCATCTCTGCGTTTGCAGACCCTGAGATCCTCCTATCGTCGTTGCAAGTGACGGGAAATACTGCACTGTACATGTGTTTTCTCCCGGTGCGGTTGAGCATCTGGTTCTTTGGCTTCAAGGGTCGAGGAGTGGAGAAAGGTACACAAACACAGCACTTTCCGCTTGCCAACTTACAAACTAAACACCCCGTGACAGGTTCATATGCATCCCAATATCAGTCTCGTCGCTATGGTGGTAATATACCACGGAACTCTACATTCGCGAAGCTCCAAGCACATGGGGCCACCCTGCCGACAGCTGCATCGATGCTTGTCACCTTGTTATTATATACTGGAGCTGTGGTCGTTTTGGTCAGGGAGTGGTGGTCGTGGTACTGATGAGCTATTTTATATCGAATGGAGGGAGTTGAGGCTCGTTGAAGTATGCATGTGGTCATTGCCAAAAGAATGACACAGTTCCGGTTTGATTTCGTGCACGGAGCTTGATGGATATCATGACCCCGGTCGCTCGTAATCGATCCATAAGTACCGAGCTGTGCAGTTGACACTAATGGAGACTGCGGTTTTGACCTGCAGCGATATCCCAGGAAGATCTACTAGACATGCATGCCTGACATCGACTGGTCGAAATTGTCGGCACGTGTTATCTCTGCCGTGCTTCTTATACTCTGACACAACGGGAAAACAAGTGTTTGCAGGTGATTCACTCGTACTAGTGCTTGATGAGCATATGCGTGCTAAGCTCCTCTACGTTGCATCTAGTATGAAGCTACGCGAGTCAGTAAAGGTCAATAAGCACTTTACTTTACTGAGACTAGCAAGTCATTTTGAGGTGCGCTTATCTGAGTTCCACCGGTGACACCACCTAGGAAGTCCTAAGGCTCTAAAGCGAGTCATCGCTAAGTTTATTCACTTAATTAGGGCCTATCTGGTGATCATGTACCATGACAAGTTGAATTCAAGCACACTGTTTCGACCTTAGGTTCAAATATTTGCATATGCTCGCCGCACGAGTTAACACATGATTCTCGACAAAATGGATTCTAACACGATGGCTGTGACGTTGTGCTCCACCAGTACTTGCCGGGGCGTCAGATACCCCGTACTCTCTTCAGTTTATTGAGTGTCGAGCGCTGTTAACATGTCCTCAGCTACCATTATAACGTGCGCGACGCTGTCTCGAATGCATCATTCACTATCCAGTGTGCACTGAAGACCGAACTACATGAGCATTCGAGTCAGGAGGAAGACGTGAAGTTGCTGTGTATATGTAGTACAGATAAGAGCCCCGGTATAACCTGGTGTAATGTGCATATTTGGATCAGTATCCCTTCTGGAGAGACGAGTCAGATGTCGCCCAGACTCCGGTTCAAAAGATCAACGTGTCTACAAAATGTGTATGGAATTGAGTTGGTGTCAGCAACATGAAGTGTCGTTGGTGCTACATCGATGCAACTTATAAGTGTTCACTCGTGTTCATCTACTTAGTAAAACGTACGAATGTCTGTTAGCTTGCGTGACCCCCTGGTGACTCTACTGCAGTCTACTGGGTACCGGAACTATCCTGTTGACAATTGTGTGCGTTTGTGACCCGCCAACTTCCGCATAAATTTCAAATCTGTTCTGTTGAACTTCTAGAGGTTAGCGCGGAGCTCAGAACTTAGAAGTACCTACCGTACGGAGTCTGTCGCGATGGGCTGTTGAACCGATTCTGGCCTGTACGTCGACGCCTGTCAGTAATAGGAGTCAGTCCGGGCCTATCTCATCTTCTCCGGCAACATTAATAACATTTCAGTCCTTGGATATCTGACATACTGTCACATGGAGGCTTGAATTCGCCGGGGATGCCCTAGTAGCGTTGTGGTTTTGGAGATGGGCTGGCGACAGGTATAGTCACTGATGATATGATATGATGCGGTATAAATGTTGGTCCATTTCTACTCGTGGTCAAACTTCTGGTGTTGTCGACCTCCAGCTGCATGCAAGCTGCATAGGTGAATGTGTGGCCTTATATAAAGTTCGTATGCAGCAACGTTCGGATGGACTTCGTCATGAAAGAATGACAAATTTGGGTTTGATTTCGTGCCACGGAGGCTCATTTGACGTATGTCGATGAGCGCTCATCGAGAGCGCTCAGCGCGTGGTCACTTCTGCAAATCACAATGCCTGTGGAATATATTGACCTTTCTTGCCTACAGCCATGTACATGTCTAAGAAAGATACAGACCTGTCCGACTGGTCGAAATTGTCGGGTACCGTTCTCTCCCATACTTCTCACGCTTTGGCAGAAGCCAAGCAACTGAGGCTATTGAATATTCGCTCCATGAGTATGCACTGGCATGTCATTTACTGATACAGCCACGGCTCAACTACTTTTCAGCAATCAGGTCGTGTCCCAGAAAGATGTAGAGCTGCCCAACTGGTCAAAACTGTCGGGCGCTATTCTCTCCCGTGTGTCTGACGCTCTGACAGAGGTCAAACAACTGTACGTCATTCGCCCGTTGACTATGCATGCCTTTTGCTGATGTCGACGCGGCTCGATACACATGTTCAGCAATCAGGCTGTGTCACAGAAGGATCTAGGCCTGCCAAACATGTCGAAACTCGAAAGTGTCGGACGACGTTCTCTCCCGTGCGTCTGATGCTCTGACAGAGGCCAAACAAGTAGTGTATGCCATACGGCCGTTATGCTACGTTAAATCTGACATGCAATGCAGGTTCGACGTCAGCACAGTGGCAAAAGCTAGTGAAGCTTAAGCCTCGGGTTAGTTGCGACGGCTCGAGGTTAGCTGGAGGGAGCTGATCGCTTCAAGTTGTTCAACGTTCAACGCCGTTCAGCTGAAATGAAGTCATTCTATGCAGCGCCTCTCCATCAAGATCATCTGAGTCAAAGTCGTCCTCACCCTCGCTCTCTACATCATAACTTCGAAATCTGCTTCCAGGGGAACGCTCGCAATGTTTGGTGGCACTTGTGGAACAGCATGATGATATACTCGGCTTTGTCAATAAATCTCTTCACGGAACAAGAAATACTTGCATTTCTTTGGTGAGTGTTTTAACTACGTTGATGAGCGGTGCACACTAACAAAACATATTATAAATGGATCAGGAATCCGTCGGACGTTGCGTTGGCCTGACGTATTGCTAACGCCCCGAGATAGGCCGACAAAGCATGGCAGAAAAACATTCGAAAGAACACGACCATGATACAAGCATATCTCATGTGTGCTGACCTGACTATCTTCAGCTTCACGGGGCAAGACAACGAGAGGGAAATCTCTCTCCCGTACGTACACCAAGGCTATCAACATCAAATTCATCTGTGCAAATCGATAATCGGACGACGGTTTTCGGTGCACCACCCGATAACAACTGTATCCCATATCTATTTGAGCTTCTTCGTAGCATATATGACGTATGTCATATTGGTGGCATTGGACGTGCAAGCCGACTATTCTCCTTGAGTGAGTGCACATCGGCACTCCGCAGCTCGCCAGAGAGTACGTGGTTTTACAGGAACCATCATGGCAGTGCAAGCTTGCTGTGATATTTGTGTCGTTGGCGATTGATATGCAGCTGGGATGCTGGCTGTTGGCGTAATGTGACTGATGTAGGGATAATGAAGTTGATGAAGTGGCGAAAGCGGCTTGAGCCTCACCGTGGCATTGATGACAGGGATGGTATTGGTATTCGTGGGGCCGGTATTTTGAGTCGAACATTATTCTGGGTCGAGTCTCTGCGTCAGAGAGGTAATGATGTAGAATGTGAAGGATAAACGAGGAGACGCCTTAGTCGACGGTGATAGCCCGACTCCTGAGATCGTTTTTGGCTTCATTGATTTCCTGTATGTCAGACGGACGACAGTCATCAGTGTATAATTCCTATAGATAAGTTCCCCATGCTTACCTGCAACAACTCATGGTAGGCTTCGGGACAGTCTCGGAATCTAAATACCCCCCAGCCGAGACTCCAGAGGGAATATGACCCGAATGACACCAAAAGCCACCACGGAATCTATGTGACAGGTACGTGAATCAGACCGTTGCTTCCAGTCAGCTCAAGAAAAGACGCACGACAGGAAGAACTTCTTGTGCTATACCCGCATCAATGAGTGGTATGGGCAGGACCCCAAACAACGCCAGTAGGTAGATCGAAATAAGGATGGACGAATATAGTGAAACTCGGTGCAGGCGAGCCATGTTTTGAAGTAATGGAGTATCTTCACAAAGAAGCAAGTTAGGGAAGGGTTAGTCGTCATGCTTGGCAGTGAGGGCTTTCTCCAGTCACGTGATCCACTTGAAGCTCTTCTGCAAGTCGATCTTCAAGCTTGAAGTCAATCGGGAGCGATGTCTTTATGTAACTTGCATTTTTAGACGTCCCTCTGCAGGTTTTTGTTAGCATTTCCACCATCTACAGCGTCTTCGCATCCCCGTACGGTCGCTCGCATATCTTCAAGCAACGTCTACCTAAACTGCCCAACCCAGTCGTTCCTCACTTCCCTCAGCGTGTCATTCGTGCAGATGGCTCATCACACATGAAATAGACAAAATCAACCCGCTCACGAATAATGTTGACGTGCGATACCACAAATAACCCTCTTTGGAATGCTACCTAACGTTTAAGTGGAACGGTCGGCGAGGCAGGTACAGAAGATGAAGAGCATGAGGCTTTGCTGTCCGGTGGTGCCATTGAATGGTGCTCTGCCCCTCGCTGCCGTTACAAATTTAATAAGATTCACCGCTAACTTGTCCGCTCAAGCTCTGTGTGGCATATTTGACTTATTGCACGTACGTTGCGCTTCTGACAACAGCGCGGGACTATCAAGCTGCATCTTTCATATCGAACGCTGATCGTGTCAATGCTCTCATTCATGGGTGAGCATTGTATTAAATGCTCTTTACATCATGATGCCCCCAACCACAGAGTTTATTTGTTGATTTCGATCTCGTTGCATACGATTTGATGGTGCGACCCGCCCTATTTCTGTTTGGTGTAGGCAAAGAATAGGGTGGATAATATCTGATGGCGTTCTCTCAGTACGTCCCCCGCCCGTTCGCTTCACAACTCATACATCTGATACTGGCTGGTGGCCAACTCATATAGATCTCAATGTACCCCCGCAACAGTCATGCCCTAGCCAGCCTTGAAGCGACTCAGCGCGGTGTGTTTAATTTTTTTTCCTTCGTGGCTTGATATCTGGTCAGGGCACTGAGATTCATCTATGTGGTTATCGCACGGCATAAAGGGAGATTTTATAAAACTTTATGGCAGTACATGATTTATGTTGTCATTGGCACTTGTCGGCACCTTCAGATGCTCCCTCCTCTGAAACTTCGTTGCATTTTTCATCCGTATATTTGCTTACTTGATCTAGCGAACAATCGCAACTTCATTGCAACTAACAACAAGGTAACGGGTTCTGCCACACTGGCCCATGCACGTGGTGGCCTTCCACAAATGACCCGATCGACATTGTCAATTGAATATTTAATGCTCCGAATGACCTCTGGCAAGCTTGCACTCTTGCATCCTCTTTTGCCTGCGCTCAGAGCTTTTCAATGACTTCCCGTTTATATGCTAGTGGCGAAGTGAAAGCCCATCGCAGGATTTCTGTCTCTCCCTGAAGAACTCCGGCTTCGTATTCTGACCTTCCTTCCTTCCAGAGATATTCTGGGTTGTGCATCCGTGAGCCACAAATTATGCTCGATGTTGATGTTATTGTCCTAGATGGACTTTGATACTGACGATCGTCTTGCAGGTATGTAAAGCCCTCCGCAAGACGTATCTGTCCTCCTCCGAGCTTCAGTACATTGTTGAACTCAGTGGCCAACGATTGCTCCCTGTTCCCAACCCGGACGACCGCACTCCACTTTACAAGCGCCTACGACTTTGAGGGACAAAGCTCACGCTTGGTTGAGTTTTGATGTTGACACCATTCGAAACATTCACCGTACCAGACAAAGTTCCCTATTTCGAGGCATCCCTCGCCTATGGGCATTTATCCGTGTGGGACCAAGAGGAACGGGACTTGGCCACGATAGTTCCGATACTACCAAAGCCCTCGCAACGAAGCATCGAGCGTGACTGGTCTCTAGGAACTTTGTTTCAGTTCCCGACCCACCGTCCCTGGATTCTTCATGGACCCAACACAAAACCTGATCGCCATCGCGTATTGTGTTCTTGATGATATTTCCAAAACAGGAACTCTATATTTACCTCCGAGCCCTGGACAGCGGCGGCGTTCACGTCCAAATCTGCTGGACGGACAGTGTTCCTGTCAAGGGCTGGCCCGATACGAGGACACTTCATTACGAATAAAAGACTGCAAGTCTGAAGGGATTGCGGGAGTCATATCGCCTTGTGTGCTTCCTTGACGGTAGATGGAGCCGGGACTTCCTTGCGTCAACGTATGGGGAGCTACAAATTCGGACTGGCAACACTTCAACGACACCTACGTGAGCCTTGGGTCAGACATAATCATTGAAAGAACCCGATAGCTGACTTTCAACCTAGAGCGTTCCTCCGCGGTACATTCCATCTAGAATACCAACATTGCCAGCCCCGCGCCCGATCTTTGTTATCCTCGGAAACATAGATTTCTGTGGTCACCACCGACGATCTGAGGCTCTATTCAATCTTGGATATGTCGCAGCCGCCGCAATTATTGGCATATTTCCTGATGCCCGCCCCAATGCGGTCCCTCCGAGTCCTGCCAATGGATGATACTGTACATATCTCACAACTGGAGACCGAAGCCCAACAAACGACACACACCTCAGACCCTAAGCACCAAGTGCTATGCCTTACCTCCTCTGAGGGTCTGGCGTTCATCATTTCTACGAGGATTTTCTTCGATCTTGACGGAATGGAAACAACAGCACCAATACCGTGGCAATCCTGGGGTCCCTCAAACACTCGCATTTTCCCGCATCCATATAAATGCGCAATGCACATTAGCGGGAATCGAGTTTTGCGGGCATTCCCAGTCGACCACATGTCAGACACTGGTAGAACCTCCAAGGAGCATATATTACATATGATGGACTTCAGCCCGCTAGCTGTGACGAACAGGCGCGGTCTAGGACGCGTGGTGAAAGAACCGTCTACGATAGACTTCGCTGAGTTCACTGGCAGGTCCGAGTCCGGGAAGAGCTTGATGACATCCCTGCCTTATGTCGAGGTCGTATCGGACAGAAGACTTAGCGACTTACGGAGGGTATGGATCGATAAAGATAGGATTTATTTATTCAAGGTTGTCCGGGATCTCGAAGACAACTTCGAGTCTGCAACCCTCGAGGTCATTAATCCTTGACGACTAGGCTAGAGTCCGTTATACACTAGTTAAACATTGGCTAGATTGCTACTTATTAAGATAGATCGTCGACATTGTATGAATTACCAATGAAGCAGCGTGGCGCCTTTGCCTGTTTTGAGTACCATGTCTGAGTATTCTGAGCAAATGGAAAAGTCTCCTCTCACTTTGCAAATAAGACTTAGAACACGCGGCACGCCCAAGTACCGGTGCAAGGCTGCACAGGAAGCCAATATCATGCTAGGCTCGTGGCCAACTCCGATGCAGCCATCAGCATTGATGCTCGATACTCGTCGGGTACCCTGCAGGGAGTCTTCTTTTTTTGTCCCAAATTTCGTCGTGGTACTTATTTAGGCTATTTGGTGTTTCGGAGGGTAATCATTTATGAGTTATTTGACGTTCTAGATTTGACAGAGAAATGTCTGCATAATCCAGTCATTAGCTGCCCAACTCACGAAATGGCAAGCTGAAATCATGTAGAATGTCTCGCAACTTGACTTGAAGACCGTCGTTCAACATTCATTCTGCTGTGACGGGACAGTCAACGAACTTTATGCTTAAACGCGCGGATTTATTAGCGCAAGGGGGTCACATACTAGGTGTTATTACATAGGGAATCAGGTTCGTAGGCTTGATCATGGTGAAGTTATCAGGATTACACCCTGTAACGATAGCTGCCATCGTGTCGTTATTCAACTCCTTACCTTACCTCCAAGAGTCATTGCTTGATGAGGTGAGAAGTAGTAATCTGTCTTCGTCTTCGTCTTCGTCTTCCCGCTCCCAATTTTCTGTTTCTTCGTTAGGCAGGACTCCGAGAGTACGAAGCAATGATAGACGAGTTCTCTCACATTGCTGTTGAGAGGAGTGCGAGCGGTACAATAGCGGGAATAGTGAGACATGATGGAGGGCGCATACGCAGGGAGGCAAGGTGGTCCGAGCGATACGATTGGCATGCATGTTGCCTAGTGGCAGTGGAGTGGGGCACCCCCTAGCAAGGGGGTGGTTCAGGCTGGGGTTTGTTTGCATAGCTTAGTCAACAACGTAGGGGCATTGTCGTAGTCTCATAGATTATTAGGTCGAGCCTCACATCGCTCAAACAGGTCCGACAACTCCGGCTGGGGAAATAACGTTAATGGAGGTCGAGGGACTTGAGAGCGTTGGAAACATCGTCGAGGCGATCTTCAGGTGCGAATAACGTAAATTCTAGAGAATGTGAAGGTCGAATTTGAAAATTAAGGAGGATCGCCATATGTGAGCATTATTATCCACCTACATGTACAGTAGCGCCCCTTCACAATTTCAGAGCAGCGCCAGCTCGATTGTTCTTGTTGAGACATTCTGGAAATGCTCTGTCGTACGAGGATCAGGGTGTGGTGTCTACAGTCTAGGCCAGATGGTGAGGTGCCTGAAAGGTCGACACAAACACATCGGGGGCGGGGGGCATAGGCTCAAAAGCCCCCAAACTAAAAACTAAAACAAACAAACTCCAAGGTCAGCAGCCCAAAAAAGCGCAATAGTATTATCCAAACCAGCTTCAATCTCCCGCGTCTGATTCAACCTCGCCTTCTACACGGATCAAGGACCGAGTCTTCATCATACTCCACATCGTCGTTCCCCCATGCGGCCTTTGCAGTTTCTTTATCTGTTATCTTTTGTTTCACCCGAATTCATTGTGCCTTTCTTTTTTGGGGGGTACTACTGGTGCTGGTGCGGGTTTATTACGCTCTAGAGAGAATGAGAAGAGGATCGGTGGGATAAGGGGAGGAGCATACGGATGATTCGTCTGCGTCATTTACTTTTGACAGGTTTTTCTTAGTCGCGATCGATGGTGCGGGAGGAGTATGTGCGTCAGATTCTGTGCTTGATCGTGGTGAGTGGAGTTATACAAGACCAGCATCATCAGAGGACATGCACGCTGATGTAAGCTTCATGTGCAAGACCCTCATACTCATACTCATACGCGTCATGTTATCAATGGGATCTGATAGACCCTTAATACTACCGAGAATGCTGCCTGAAGCGTAAACGACGTGAGTAAAGTACATTTTCAAGGATAGTGAGATTGATAATCCTAGCACTGAATCGATCATCCAAGCGCGACCCCGCCACACGACTCCATCTTTCTGACTGATCTCCGTCGGCATCCTCAACACGCTCTCCTTATGCAGCTCATTGATATCACACTTCTCCGAACACAGCACAAACCTCCCAAGCCCTCCCTCCCGTCCTGCGAATATACACACTGTCGGCGCTCGCTCCGCACGGAAATAGTACATCGTTGACGAGCACGTGTCTATCAGCGTAAACACGTGCCCTGCATCCCGGTCCACTTTCTGCTCGTTTCGCATCTTCTTCTTGTTTGTTGGAGCCTTCCCGTACCATGCCTCGTTCTGGACGCGAGTACTCCGACCCGCTTGGCGTGTAATTCATCCTTGGGAAGTGTCCTCTGGCACCCCCATACAGGTGCCTCTCTACCTCTTTGATACTTACGACGCCCTTGACCCCGATGAACCACGGTTGTGGGTCGACGACACGACCAGATTGACTGAAGACAAAGAGTCGATGGGAAAAGAAAAGGAGAACGAGTCCAATGACAATGAGCGCGGTCCCTCCCGCTCGCGTGGTCCAGAAAATACCCATCCCGATGATAAGGCATGGCAATGAGAGGTATAGTATGAAACCTATAATCGTCCTCCTCAACGAATCTGGAGCGTCAAACGCAATTTTTGGGAAATCCTTCCATCTGATGGCTGCTGCCCGACACCCATCAACCACGAGAGCTCCGTTCTCCGTTATACCGGCGACTTGGATCTCCGGGAGAATATCCCAGAGATTGGCTTGATAGAGATCATCGTCAGCGTACCAGCACGCCGTCTTGGTGATGATCTTGGGCAACATGAGCACCATGCGCTCAGCGATACGGTCGTTGTCATTGGCCATCGACAGCCTCACGAGAGCGTGCAGCTCGTCCTCGGAGCGGTTTGGTTTGATGCGGTGCTCGAAAAAGCCCATGAGCGCATAAACACGCTCCGCCCTGTATGCCCCGCTGGTAACAGGAGTTTCTCCCATCACATCCAACTTCGACGGGGGTGGAGGGGCAGATTTTGCCGCTAGAGCTGCTGTAGTGCGCCGGAATATAGCTGATTTCAACAGCGTCAAACGCTCCAACCTTTCAAGTGGATCCTTCCCGCTGTACGCATTGATGATCGCATGTTCTTTGTCGTAGTTCGTATAGGCCAGGTTAGCCAACTCTAACAACGACAACGGCGTGACTTCTTCCCGATCACGGAATTTGTAGCAAAGATGAGGGCTCAGGAGGGCTTCGGGCATAGTCCATACGCGTTCTCCCCAGCCCCTCCAGCACTCATTCTCGCCTGACGCAGCTCTTCCGAGCATGATCAAGGTCACCTTTGCTCCACGGTAGACGTCCGCCATGCAGTACAAATCCAGACTCTTCTCTGACGGAGTCTCTCCCACACATTCCAGGTCAAGCCAATACGCATCGAATTTCTGTCCGAGTACTGCTGCACGGACTTCGTCTTTAAACTGCGCCACTTCCTGTTCTATATCTGGGCCTCGAGTGAAGGCATCGACTGCACGGTAAGAGATGGCGATGAATTTAGTGCGGATGATGGTATCCCGATCTGTGCATCGAACCCACACATTTTGTGTTCGGTCGTGAATTATGAGAAGTCGGGGATAAAGAGTATGTGTGGGGATATCCATCTCACCCTCCTCGATAACGCGCGAAGAATGCTCCATGGGCGAACGAGCCGCCCATAGCTGACCCTGGAACCCACGACCATATGGTTTGTAGTATCCAGTGTCATACAACTCTTTATCTTCTCCAGAGTCACTGTCCGCGAAATCGATGGGCACATAAAGCTGCGCGAGCAGCAAGATGGCCGACCAGAAGAGCTTGAATGTAAACAACAACCAGATGCCGATCCACTTGAAAATGTTCCACCCTCTTAAGGGGGAATTGTCTAGCAGCCATATGGCAAGTTTGATCGTGTGGTTGGCGTGGTTTCTGATGGGGACTTCGGATGTAGCAGACGGATTGACGGCTTGCAGGACGAGCTTTCGACAGGCCCCGGTGGTAGGGCTGACGTACCTTTGCTCTAGACCGTGCGTTTTGGAATTTCCCAAGTCATCGTAGCAAGTGATAGTTTCATTTCGCGTGACTGGGAGCTGCCCGAGCATACTGGCTGATCCTGGGAGAGGCCATCAGTTGGACGATGAGACAACCACAGGACTTTTGAGTTATTAACTGGACTTACGGTGAGCAGCGACGCGAGAGACAGGATCAGGGAGGAGCGTGATATTACTTCCCAGAGCGACGCCCCAGTGTCACCTTTATATTACGCTTACGCGTACTCATGAATGACGAGGAGGTTGAAACGCCCGGGCTTACACAGGAAGATGGCTGATCTGTTGATTCTGTTCTTCTCGTTGGACGAAATGTTTTCCGTTTGCCAAGGCGGAGACTTCAGTACTCGGACTTCGCGCACAGCCAAAACAGCGAAAAAGGGGTACTAGTACATGATTTTCCTCACTACCGTCACAGAACGTCGCCGACTTATTGCAATAATTAATGAGCTTCCAGTTGCGCTGTGCTGCCAGCACAGCGCAACAGGCTTCCGGGCGGAGATTTCTAATGCTCCGCGGTCATGCCCGGATGTAATTGCTGGACCTCGACTAACATAACCAGTCTGACTTTGGTCTGACTATAAGTCAATTTGAGATGGTGACATTTTTGTAACGTAGTCAGACTGGTCGATCTCGGAGAGATTTGGCAGGCGAGGCGCCGAGTTTGAAGTTTGGCACATGCCGGAGGTAGTACTTGCGATCATGTACTACAAGTTATGCGTCAAAGTACTCAGACTGTATGTTATGCCTAAGTTCCAACCATGAGTTTCATCATTGATTCCGTACGACCTTTATCGCTTGCTGCTCTTGATGCCATTGAAAATCTGCCAATGGACTTTACGAGCGCCCTTTCAACGACACAACGCCAGCAAACTCTAGAAGCTTTCGCGCAACTTGACTGTCTCTCCCAAGGAACGCAACATCCAAAGTTATTCCAGCTCAACATCTTTTATCATTAAAAATTAAAACTCATCGCTTCGCACGCCAAATTTCTCCGAGATTGACCAGCTTGGCTACACCACTCGATTCATCCATGGTAAAATACGCTAGGCTGGTCACAAGCCTAGGAGCCAGTACTACTTCAACTTCCGAGTCCGAGTCAGTCATCCAAGTTCATGCCACCTGACAATTTATAGAGGGCCCTTGGACGCCCAATTTCCGTCACATCTTGGGGAGACTAATCTTGCCCTGGCGCCACCTAGAAGAACTCTTCGAAATTGAGCTGGCAATGGAATGATTCTGTCAGAAGATGATCAACCTTCTTTACAATCTCAAATTCAAGTTGTATTCAAATTTCTATTCTCATTTTGTACCCTATACAACCATCCAACGACATACATCTAGGGTCCCGGGGATCTTTCCCCATTGAGAATACGCTCGTCCTGGCCTCACCTTGAAGAACTCTTTGAAGTTGAGCTGGAAATGGAATGATTCTGGCAGAAGATCATGACCAGCCTCGAGTCCATGAATCTCAAATTGTATTCAAATTTCTATTCTGATTTTGCACCCTATACAATCAACTGACGACACACATCTAGGGTCTCTGGTGATCTTTTCCCATCGCCCCGCCGTTGAGAATACGCTGCGCCGTGTATCTGGATTCTGGCTCGAGTTGATCGAGATATCACGTTCCAACGAATTCCCCAGCTGGTGCGTTCCTAAACGGTCTAACTGTAATATCTTGTCTGCAGTGTTCAGTACAATATCGCCACTCCTACCTCTATCCCTGGTTGGTGGTCAATTCAATATGCAGTTCTGTCTAGGTGCCTGTCACCTGAACGGGTTGCTGATTTGTGTTCCAGCATATTGGCCTCCTCCCGCGGAACTGAACAGCTGATTGTCCAAGCTCTTCCCTACTTGATCTGCTCGACTATGTTTCCATTAGTGATTCAAATCCATCACGAAAGGTCTGCCGCAGTGTTCAAGTGACATAATTCTAGTGACCAATGGGCTTCAAGTCACTACTCGCTCGCAGTTAGAAAAGCTACTTAACATCGAGGTTCCCGAATGTGCAAAGTACATTCGCACCATGTTTGGTGAAATCACGCGTGTCCTTAGTTGTATGCAACAACTCGAACACTCCGTGAACTTTGCGCCAAATATGGTCTTGTAACTATATGTCCCATGTGATGGATGCTGGGGCTCTTACCCCCTTCTTGTGGGGCTTCGAAGGCGAAAAAGCTCGTAGAGTTCTACAAACCGTGTTTTGGGTGCACGACTCCACGCTGCCTGTGTCCGTCTGCGTAGGGTTGAGGCTTGCTTGTGGCATCTTCGCATGGACTCTTGGAGGATACTATACACATATGGGCACACAGTTCTCTTCTCGTGTCGACGAAATTCAGGAAGTCGTAACCGGGCAACAGAATATGGAAACAGCGAACTGTTGTCATTGGTGTCGTGACTACCAAAGACTCTCTGGATTACACTGGCTTCACGGAAGTCATGCTCCGACTCCCGAGGTGGTGGTATCCCCTGAGATTTAAGAAAGTGCATCTTACGACAAATACATTGAGGTATGTGTTTTGTGTTTTTACACGGACATTTGCTTAGCATGCGTCGCTAATTAATTCAGACATCACAGTTGGAAAGAATGTCAGTTTTTGTGACCGGTGTCATTGCAGAGTTCAAGAGTCCTGACACATCATTCATCAGGTTCGTGTTCAGCTCAATGATTATCATCTTCACTTAGCTATTCTCATCTTCAGTGTTTGAAAAAAATGCCGACAGGCGTCATTAAAGTAGACGGCAACTTCCTATAGCACATGCTTGCTGACGCTGTGGCAATCATCGGTCCTATGGTGTGTACTCCGTGATTTTATTGTTCCTATCGCTTATGGCTGCTTTCGAACAGGATATTTTGCCTGGGTAGTTTCTGCATGAGGGTTGACCGGTAGACAGTGTCTTGATCTCGGTTACTACTTCAGCAGCGTAGCGCCTTTGGACAGCACCATGTCCGAGTATTCCGAGCGAACGGAAAACTTCCCTAGGCAGCCCATAGATCTTATGACAAATGACGATACATAGTTGTCATGCTAGCGGCACCACGTCCGGCTCTGGCACATCACCAGTGCAAACTGGCGGTGTGGCCACCATAGGCGTGTCACTTGGCGCTGGGCTCGTGGGTGTGGTGTTCGCCATGGCGTTTTTAGGGATATGCACGGGTTTTGGAAACCCGTGCGGGTCGCGGGTGTGGGTACACCCAGGGTATGGGTGGGGGTCTGGTCCTAGCCTACCCATACCCTTACCCGTACCCTTGCCTCGGGTTGACACATGAAAACAAATGTAGACTTTATAAAACCGAAACTCCGCTACTGTATAGCTGTCAAACTCTAATGATACTCACTACGTAGATTTATGAATGATAGTTAGTGCTCCCTACAGCCTACACACCATGCAGCTCAACTTGCTTTCGAAAACTGCTAAACGAGTCACCAAATTGACTGACAAGGCCAGGGCCGCTATCAAGGAGAAGCTTGATGGTGCCTCGACAAAGAAAAGGAAGCACCACACAAGCGGAGAAAGCATGGCGGCCATCAAATCCAAAAAGGCAAAAGCTACCCTGCCAGATGGTTCTGGCGACGGACCATCCTTGGAAGACTCAGAAGAAATAACACCTCCACCGCAGCTGGCACCGGTACCAGTAGTACGCAGGGCCATTGTTCGAACTGAGGAAGAAGAGGCTGCTTTGGATGATGACGTTGATGATGACGAGCGCCAATCATCCAGCCCAGATGTTGAGAGTGCTGCTGACGAGCTAAGTATGAGCACCCTTGTTCAAACAAATGTTCTCGTTAATAAAAATATAGAACGGTTGATGAAAGAATGGACTTCACCTGTTTATGCGTTCTTTGACCCAACACCGCGCATCATCGAGAATGATGGTTGGTGGGCCCATGAGTTCAGGTGTAGTGCGCGAGGATGCAAGACCACCATCCGACGGTATTTGGACAAAAAAGATGCCCGGTCCACTGGAAATATGAGGAAGCACGTCAAATTGTGTTGGGGTAATGTGGTACTGCAAGCTGCTGATGATGCAAAGGATGCCAGCGAGGTCCGCACCAAAATCATTCCGGGAATCCTGCGAGATGGATCAATAACGGCGTCCTTCGAACGCAAGGGGAAGGGGAAGGTGACATACTCCAACCGTCAACACACCCGCGCTGAGACCAAGTAAGTCTTTGACACTATGCAGCCAGACAAATTTAACATGATGCAGAGCTGAGCTTGTGCGTTGGGTCTCTGAAAGCCTGCAACTGTTCGAGATAGTCAAAGACCGAGGGTTTCAATCATTAATGAAAACGGGCCGACCAGAATACTACTTACCTTCCCCGACCACCATCTCGCGTGATGTACGGCTCATTTTCGCGCGCACTCGACAACGCATTGCTAAAATGTTGAGAGTTAGTGACTTAATGCTCAATATGCGTGAAACTGACTTGACTTACCAGGAATATGAGGGAAAGATCAATTTTACTACGGTGTGGGTACAACAAACAGAGTAGAAGGATAGTACAAACCACTCCAAAGTTGGGTCTTTGCTACCTGCTGCCTCACTTGAGTGACAAGCACGTTCGACCCTATAGGGGATTGCTACTGGGAAGTAGTCTCTGTCTATACGACCCAATAGGATGAAGATCCGCAAAAGCAGATGAAAAGCGGATGAAGCGGATGAATGTACGGATTTGTCGGATGCGTCGGATGCGTCGGATGGTGGACTGGACTTGCGGATGCACGTAGGATGTGATTCAAACTCGAAGGAAAGTCATCAAATGATAGATTGGATAGTGGGTATAGGTCACAACGATATACTGGTAAAGAGAAGGAAAAGCGGGAGAGGTAACATGGTAAGTTTTCCGAAACTCTCTACAGTTATAGGGTAGAGTATTTTCTTGTACAGACAGCGAGTCTAGACTGTGCCATAAGAAAACTGAAAAATAGTGGAGTGTGAGAGGATATGTCTGTGTTCAGTCAGTAACAGGAAAATGAGCGTAACTACGTACCAATGAGGTCGAACGGATGTGGACAGGATGGATGCGGCGGATGTGCGAGCTATAGGAAGAGATCCGAAGGTATCCGCAGGTCATCCGAAAAGCGGATGTGCATCAGATGGGTCGGATGAGGGTCGGATGGGACTCGGATGGGGCGGATGAGAGTCGGATAGATGTACAGTGGCTCAAAAAAGTGTCCGAATGTTTATGCATTTTCAAGTAATCGGAGAATAGTAAGCCAGAACTAAAGTATGATAAAGTGGTATAGGGATATGTCTGAAAGCCCTATATCATGGCTCAAATCTGAGATACATAACGTGGGAACCTGACCATATATGGGCAAGATATGGTAATTTTAAATACATGACTCATTCGGACACTTTTTTGACTTTATATTTAACCAAGACTATTCTATGATTCTAGTACTCTGTGTTACCCCCCTTGGCCTTAATAACTGCTGCAATCCTCCTAGGGATACTTTCTATCAATTTCTGATACTCCTCTTTAGCAATATTTTTCTACTCTGCTGCAACTCTTTCTCATAGTTTAAATAGCCCCTATAGAAGATCTTGATAGGCAGCAAGTAGTCTTTTGAGTAATTCCTAGAGATGTTTAATGGGATTAAGGTCTGGAGACTGTGCTGGCCATGATAGAACATTGATATCATGATCTTCAAACCATTTTATAGCTAGTTTTGAGGTATGCTGATAATGTCTTCTTCATCAATTCCTGACTTATGGATGCTTTTGAGTAGACACTCCTCTAGAATAGAAATGTACTGCTCTGCATTCATCCTTCCTTCAACCTCAAAAAGAATCCCCACCCCATTCCACCCCATACAACCCCATGCCATCATACTTCCTCCTTTGAACTACAGTTTACCCTTAACATCTCTTTCTTCTAATGGTTCTCCTGCCTTTTTCCACACATATTCCTGGCCATCTGACCCCATTTTATTTGATTTTTGTTTAATCTGAATAAATAACCTTCTTCCAGTATTCCACAGTCCAGTGGTGGTGCTTTAAAGCAAAGGCCAGCCTTCTCTTCCTATGAGCTGCAGAGAGAGGAGGTTTTTTCTTCTTGGTTACAGCCTTAAGATTGGCTGCCTTGACAGTATTTCTAACAGTTTGGGTTGAGACAGGAGTAAAGATGATGGAATTGATGAACTTGGTAGCTTGGGTAGCATTTGAAGCCTTGCCAGATAGAATTTAGTGAACAATAGCTCTTTTGTTCTGTGAAGTAAGCTTGGGAGGACATCCCATTTTAGTATTTTCCTTATCTGGTATGTCATTTTTGATGACTCTGGCAATAGTAGACTTACCAAGACCAGTTTTTGAAGCAATATTCCTGATATATAAACAAAAGGTACAGAGAACCAGGATATATCCTTTTGAGCAGAAAAGATGGGCTTCATGATGATTATATTGAATTTCATCATCTTTTTTGGGTTTATATATTCAAATTATATTAAGATTAAACCATATTATTATTATGACATCATTTTATTTAATAATATTATGCATGAATGGTCTGATTTTGTGATTTTAACATAAAATCAAAAAAGTGTCCGAATGAGTCATGTATTTAAAATTACCATACCTTGCCCATATATGGTCGGGTTCCCACGCTATATATCTCAGATTCAAGCCATGATATAGGGCATTCAGACATATCCCTATACCACTTTGTTATAGTTTGATTCTGGCTTGCTATTACCAAATTACTTGAAAATGCATAAACATTCGGACACTTTTTTGAGCCACTGTATGACATGTTGGAAAATAGATGGATATGAGCCCAGCGTAGGAATGCTCCCTACAACGGACACTTGGACTTCCACCAACCATAGAGCCTTTGTGGCGGTATCGGTCCATCTCGAGCACAATGGAGTCCCACTGAGTCTGCCGTTAGACATTGTTGAAGTGGCGAAGGTATGTTGAAAGATTTACGAGGTGCCCACACACAATGACATGATGACTTGACCAGTCCCATACCAGTGTGGAACTCGCTGCAGTATTTGCAAAGATGCTAAAAGAGTTTGGAATATCAGACAAGGTACAAGGCATTTAATAGAAAAAACTTACTTGCTAACTTGTTCCACAAATCCTGAGTGTAACATGTGATAATGCCTCGAACAACAACGTCATGGTTGATGGGCTCGAGGACTTGCTTCCTGACTTTGGGGGGGCAGCGAGTCACACACGGTGCTTCTTGCACACTGTAAATTTGATCGCCAAGTCCCTCCTTCGTGAGTTCGACATAACGAAGAAGGCCAAGGCTGCAAGAGAAAACGTGACGAAGAAGGCCGAGGCTGCAAGAGAAAACGTAACGAAGAAGGCCGAGGCTGCAAGAGAAACAGATGATGATGTGGCGAGTGATACGAGTGATATGGAGTTTGCCGATCTGAGCAATGAGGTTGAGCGTGAGGACGCCAGTGCCAATGTTGATGAGGAGCTGCCAGATAATGAGGATGGTTGGGTGGACGAGGTAGCGCTGTTGGACCAGGATGAACGAATTGAGCTGCAAAGAGATATCCAACCGGTAAAGTTAGTGCTTTTGAAGGTAAGACGAAAAATACTCAAGTGTACCTCAATATTGATGGCTCCCTCTAGCTGTGCAAGCTTTCTTACAAACTGATCAATTCCACAACGATCTTGCTTCCTGCCTGGCGCAAAATCCTCCTCGACCTGCAAATGACTCCAACGAATATGCCACGGGACGTTTGCACCCGCTGGAACTCGACCTTCGATATGCTGGACTATGCTGTTGTCCATCGGGAAGTGATTGACACAGTCACTCAGCGGCGTGACCTAGGATTGCGCAAGTTTGAGCTCGTTGACAGTGATTGGGAGATTGTCAGCCAGTTGCAGGATGTGTTGAAGGTAGGCGTAGCCAGGTCACTTACTGGAAATTGCTTACTAATCATGACATTCAAGATTCTCAAGGACGCCACTTTGTTTTTCTCCCAGGGGTCGCCTAACCTTGCAAAGGTTATTCCCGCAATGGATTTGATTGACGAGCAACTCACCACCTACTCACATAACCAGAAATATTCCCCTTCTATCCATGCAGCTGTTCGCCTTGCAAAACAAATGCTCAACTGGTACTACCAGTTGACCGACAAGTCTGAGGTATACTGGATTGCTATGGGTGAGTCTTTTTTTGATTTAAATAATATTATGATACTGACCTTTGTTTATTTATTACTACAGTACTGCATCCATGCCATAAATTGGCCTATTTCAAGAACGCACAGTGGGAGGACGCCTGGATTGAGACTGCGGCCACACTTGTCCGCGACGAGTTTGAACGGTCATACCTTGAGGTGGGGATTCAAGAGAACGGTGATGATATCGAGGTGTCGAATACTACGGCTCATGAGGTATGTGTTTTTCCTTATTTTTGCACGGCTCATTAACTACAACTTGACCTTTTAGAATTTATTTGACAATATACCAGCACTGGCGCCACCCAAGTCAACTGACCTGGGGGATGAACTCGAGCGCTACCTCAATGCCGATATCGAGGATGTCCCCGATCCTATTGCCTGGTGGCATGAGCGCCGTGCAGTATATCCCCACCTTTCTCGTATGGCCTTAGACTACTTAACAATACCTGGTGAGTCCATGCCTGCCCTCCTTTATGGGTTCATTCTGACATGTTTTTTATCACACATTTTTCACAGCTACATCAGTCAACGTTGAACGTCTGTTCAGCAAGGGACGCCTCCTTCTGTCTCACGTGCGTTCACGTCTGACGGCTCAGTCTACTTGAGCACTCCTATGCCTCGGTTATTGGAGCCGCCTCAACTTCGTCAAGACAGAAGATGTTGTCAAGATTAGTTCCCTACCTGATGTTGAGGATGCTAATGAGCAAGAGCTCGAGGATGGTTGGGACTGCATTGAGTAGCTACATAGTCTTTTTTTGTAGTATTTCATTATAGTATGCTATACCCTCAGGGTATACCCACCATGGGTGGTACCCTGGGTGTTATATCCTCGTACCTGTCACTACACCCATACCCTCAGCGCGGGTATGGGTACATCTCCGGGTAAGGGTACGGGTGGCACCGGTGATACCCCGGGGTTTACCCGTGCACATCCCCAGGCGTTTTTGTCGTAAGGTGGTGAGTGAGGATGTAGCTTGATTGACGGTGATACAAGTCATTGCATTCATAATACGCATACTACATGTTTTGAACGATCATTTCGTCTCACCCGCACTTTACATTGGCTTATGCCACATCGCATGGATTTTTGGATTAGACACATGAATACAAACAGACGTCACTCGCTTATTCGTTCATTGCATCGAGAGTGTAGGCCTGATCGAGGCTCCATTGTGAGGAATAGTGACTGCAAGAACCTTGCAAGTTCAGTCAAAGTTGTTGCCTTCGCTCTCCTTGCACTTCTCCAGTGTACAGTGCCATGCTTACGTACGTCACTCAGTTTGAGCTTGGGGCAGGGATAGGGGTATATGGCATGATCATGATGGGGCCGAGAGATTCAGGCGGTTGGAAGTAGGTCGAGGTAACGCCCATTTAAGTGTAAACACCAACAGGGTCCATGTTGTCACCCTGGCAGACCTCGAAACCACGCTTTTGAGTGTTATTGGGTGCGTTGCATTCATAGCTGTTCTGGCAGAGTGCCTGTTGATTCTGGCCAGCGGGGTCGCAGACAAGCAGAAGGCAGCACATTCATAATACCAGATAGGTAAGCATAGTGCTTGCCAATGAAAGGAGCCGGGTCTGCCAGCTCGGGCTGAGCGCTGACAAGTGCAATGCGAGAAATGGCAGTAACAGCCAGAAGGGCAGATGAAAGGGTGGAAGGAGACATGGTCTCTCATACTAGGTTTGGATATTAGTTTTAAATTTGGACAACGGGCGGTGATGGTGAGACAAGGTTGATCTGAGCGTCTGCTACTTGGCTGTGAACTTGGTTATATGGGAAAATAAGTGAGCTCAGTATCTCTTGAATCTCAACGGTACCTCGAGTCATTGATGAAGGTTGAAAGCTGAAACTTTGACAGAAAGATGCCGCCCAATTGTCGCCTCTTGTCGCCCATCTTTTCGGCCGCCACGAATTTCTGTGGCAACTGATGGGGGCGCTCGGCGAATAATAAGGAGCAACTGTCGTTCATACTTCACATTGTGATTATCGAGCCCATTCAGTCACATACCCTGTATAAAACAGGCAGCCAAGGGTGAAAATTCCCTGTTCCACACAGGCCAGTGGACGTTGGCCAACCAAAAATATTTTCCCGTGTCTAACATTCGGCCGGTGGTCTCAATGGGAGTCGATTTTAACAGGTGGGCCCATATGTAGTGATACTTGATATTATCATGTCAGCCGATGGCCAGGGAAAAATGGTGGAGTGTGTGATGTTATCAGCTGGGCCGATGTGGAATATAGCAGCCGTGTGTACCAGTCGGCCGATGATGGGTGTGAACATATGGGCCGACCGATGAAAATGAATGTCTGATATAATCGGGTTGGCCGATTGCTATTGAGTCGGCCGACAGAAATGGATGTCTGATGCTATCAGGTCGGCTGATGAAAATGAATGCCTGATAGAATCAGGCCAGCCGATCAAAGTGAATATCTGATGCTATTGGGTCAGCCAATGGAAATGAATGCCTGATGAAATCAGGTCGGCCAATTGCTATCAAGTCGGCTGACAGAAATGAATGTCTGATGCTATCAGGTCGGCTGATGAAAATGAATGCCTGATAGAATCGGGTTGGCCAATCAAAGTGAATGTCTGATGCTATTGGGTCGGCCAATGGAAATGAATGCCTGATGAAATCAGGTTGGCCAATTGCTATTGAGTCGGCCAACAGAAATGAATGTCTGATGCTATCAGGTTGGCCGATGAAAATGAATGTCTGATAGAATCAGGTCGGCCGATGGAAATGAATGCCTGATGAAATCAGGTTGGCTGATTACTATTGAGTCAGCCGATGAAAATGAATGCATGATGCTATCAGGTCGGCTGATCAAAATGAATGTCTAAAACCATGAAAGTTGTTATTATGCTTAACTTTGTTAACAAAATGTTGTAGTCCGAGTCAAGGGATATCAGCCGACCAAGATATGACCGACATCCAAAACATTGGTGATAATGAAAAAAACCATGAAAGTTGTAGTCCGAGTCAAGGTACATCGGCCAACTGAGATATTACCGATATCCAAAACATCAGCCAACCGGACATCCAAAACATCAGTGATAATGAAAAAAAAAAACATGAAAGTTGTAGTCCGAGTCAAGGTACATTGGCTGACCGAGATATGACTGACATCCAAAACATCAGCTGACCAAGATATGGCTGAAATGCAAAACATCAGTGATAATGAAGAAAAAAAAACATGAAAGTTGTTATTATCCTTAACATTGTTAACAAAATGTTGTAGTCCAAGTCAAAGGACATAGGCCGACCAAGTAGTCTATACTCCATAGTCCTAACTCAATAGCCTTAACTCAACACTCGGTACTCGGTAGTCGGTAGTTGAAATTGAAAACATCAGCCGAGATATGACTGAAGTCAAAAACATCGGTCAAGATATAGCCGAAATGGAAAACATCGGCCGAGGCATGACTGAAACAGCCGAGGTATGGCTGAAATTGAAAACATCGGCCAAGACATGACTGATATGGCCGAGGTATGGCTGAAATCCAAAACATCGGCCAAGACATGACTGAAATGGCCGAGATATGACCGAAATCAAAAACATCGGTCAAGATATGGCCGAAATTGAAAACATCAGCCAAGGCATGACTGAAACAGCCAAGGTATGGCCGAAATTGAAAACATCGGCCAAGACATGACTGAAATGGCCGAGATATGCATCAGGAAAATGTGCGGTGCCTACGCAAGCCTATGTAGCCTACATAGGCTTGTTAGTCCAGTAGGTAAGTCCCGGATATGTAGGAAGGCCATGTATAGGATGGGACTATGATAGGTGCAGTAGGCATTTTCATTGTAGGATTATGCCTTCGATAGGCATGGGAATTGGTACTCTATCCCACCATTAGGCCACCTGTATCCGGCCCTCAGCTAAATTTACAGCCCCGGAAATACACTCAAAACTAATCATTTTCATTGCAATGGTACATTGGTACCTCAACACGATATACCCAACATGTGTGCCCACTACATCCCATCGTCCTCCGATTCTGACTCGCGGTATTCCCACTCTGCTGCCGCCGCCGTGAATTCGTCCGTCGTGAAATGTTCGATGGAACCTAAGGCAATGGGATCATCGGGAACGCTAGCATGACGGCTAGCGCGTGATAGTGAGAGACGTGATTGACATTGAATACTGATATTACTTACTGGGCATGCTTTAAAAGCCTTTTGCAAATTCGCGCGACAATGCCCGCGTGCTTGGTGCCTTCGTGAAAGCGGACCAATAGGTCATAATGAGCCTGAAAAACGGCTGCATATTGCTCCTTGTTGAATTTCATGAACAACCTCGTTCCAGAGGTCCACTCCATGACACATGCTTCCGTCTGAAAGGGTCACAGTCAGTCATTCATGCCACGGCCCATCTGTCAGAACCAGCGACTATCAGACTTACCGCCATTAGCAATGCAATGATGATTCCCAAAGTTGCCCCGCCAGTCTCTTCGTCCTTGAAATAGCTGGGATATCTGATCCCCATAGATCCTTTCTTGTCGTAGCACCACTTTATCATCCCCTTCATGATGATGTCGGCTTCGAATGCTCCCTTGCACTGCTGGCGATCCTGTTGCCAGCCATCAGCATTTATCATAGCGAACGAGCGAATCATACCTTGTATGTCAAAGTCTTGCGGTTTGTGAGCACCGCTAGCGCTAGCGCAGCATTTGACTTGATGGCGTCGGGTGTCTTCTCATTGACAAAGCCATACTCGGCTTCAACGAGTGGTCGCATCAAATTTTTCAACTCGCTCCGTAAGTTAGAACCATGAGAAGTTATCTGTCATCGCAATGAGAAGCAAACAAAGCACATAATTACAAGGGTGACTTACCAACTTGTAGGCATCCTCGTCATACTCTATTTTCACTCCGTTGGCACGGCATGCTGCATTCCATGCCATGGCGGACCAGTCACGACATTCAGTATCGCTTGGGTAGATGGATGAATTAGTCAAGATACAATGATAGTGGGTGACAGCCAGTTGGACGATGGCAGAGTACAGCCCATCGAAGTCGCTGGATCGAATGCGTCCGCGACTCCCACCATCACCAATCTTTACCTTTTGTACCACCTGCAAGCTGTCTGGTGTGGCAAGAGCTGATGCAGTCCGTTTGACACCGCTGGGTGTTGGCCATGCTCTTGCAGAAGAGGGCACGTCTGAATTGATGACCGTGTGATCACCTCGGGGTAATGGGGTTGGTGAACTGTATTGATTGTCGATTGACAAGTCTGAGATAGTGTCCAATCTCCCGGTCCGACTATTATATCGTGTTCCAGGTGGGGGATCTGCTGGACCTCCCCCGGGTGTGGGGGGCAATGCCTAAGTCCAGTCACTTTGTCAGTTGCAGCCCAAGCTCGCCAAGTCTGACTTACCTGCTGAACATCGAAGCCTATGCCCTGGTCATTTAGTAGTACGGGATTAATCGGAGGAGACGGAGGGTGTGCTTGATGTTGATTACCGAATGACAGGTGTAACCGTTGTACAGAAGGCATCGGGGGTGCAATGTGATGGCTTCGAGCAGTGAGCTTAGGAGGGACCCGCTGAGTTTCTTGTTGAGCATACTGTATGGGAGTTTGTGCAGTTGCAGGCCCACTTTGGCCATTAACAGGCACTGCACGGAATGAGAACTAAAAATGCACATCAGTCACATCATCTACAAGAGCAAAAACACCAACCGAAGTTGTTTCTGAGGGCCCATTACCGAGCTCATCACCACTGGCATCACTCTCCTCAGACTCAGGACTCAAGCGATTAAAATCATTAAGCTCCTCAAGGGCTTGGCGACCATGCAGCGCGAGGGTGGCATATTTTGTTATTTTTCTCACTTCTTTCCCTTGGGCAGCCGCCTCTGCAAGATGAGATGTCAGCAATGCACCACGAAAACATTGGCCAAAAATACCCAAAGCCTGTTGTTTGGCTGAACTCCTTCGCATGCGTGATCCACGCTCTTGAGACTCAGGCTGCGAAAAATTTTGCCCTCCACCATTGGGAGGTCCAGGTTGTGGCGCACTCTGAGTGTTTTTTTTGCGAACCATAGGTTCGCAAGAGAGAGAGTGGTGGAAGTGTAAATCTGAGTCGTCGAGTGGCCAACAGTGAAAATTTCTCAAGTTGTATGGTAACCACTGCAACGTGTTAAGACGGAGGTACACGGGATGAGCTGTCAAGGTTGCGCTCCGAAATCAGTGAAAAGTGAAACACAATCAATGAATTACTTACTCGCAGCTCACCACTTCATCCAATTCCAAGTCTCGTTACACGCTATGCCTGCCTGCAAGGATTGCGGACACTGGCTTCCTACAGTGTCCGGACTGAACAAACATATTGCTGGATCAAAAGCTTGCCGCCAGAAGTGGTGAGACCGCCTGAAGAACTTCAGTGTTGATGTATTTGACTTGGGTGGAGGATATTCAGCCACGGCTCCTGATGCAGAAGACGTGAATGATTCAGATGGTGGTGTTTATGACAGTGGAGCTTACCAAGACTATGACACTCCCTCGCCCCCTATTAATGTGGCACATGACGACTCGGAGCCCAGCCAGCGTGCTCGTGTTGAAGAAGTTCCAGATGAACCCGGGCCTGTCAGCAATGACACACGATGGATCGAAAGCTATGCTGCTCACCACAGGGCAGGTGCACCATGCAGAGAAGTCGATGAAGTCACGCCGACCAAATTCGATCAAATCCGACAACAGCTGGAGGCCAATGGTACACCGTGGGGACCATTCGACGATGAGGAAGAGTGGGAGTTAGCGAAGTGGCTGATCCAAAATGTCGGCCAAAATCAAACCGACAAATTCAGGAGACAAATCAGCGTGGCCAGTCTATTTGACCCTTGGGAACATCGAGAAGGCAACCCGGCGGCTCCCACAACATCATGCAGCCATTCTGCTCGGGTATCTACCAGTGGCCAAACTGGACTGCTTCAGCAAGGGCACACGTTCTGTTGCAGGCTATCGGCTGTTCTATGAATGCATGCACCGCTTGCTCGAACCACTGATCGCTGCTGGGCATGATGGAGTCGAGATGGTGTGTGTGGACGGGTACATCTGCCGCGTACACCCAATCCTGGCGGCATATGTTGCAGACCACCCCGAACAGTGTTTGGTGGCCTGCACAAAGGAGAGTTTTTGTCCGAAATGCCGAGTCCACAGAGATGACCGAGGCGAACCACTGGCATCACTTTGTCGAGACCAGGAGCGCACTATGACAATATTAAAACATAAAGAAACGGGGAGACGAGTAGCTGCTTACAGTCGCGAGGGTCTACGGCCAGTCTATCGGCCCTTTTGGGCAGATCTCCCGCATTCTGACATCTTCGGGGCCATCACACCAGACATACTCCACCAATTACACAAGGGTGTCTTTCATGACCACCTATTGAAGTGGTGTACTCAGATCGCGGGCGAAGAAGAAATAGACAAACGTTACCATTCAATGACGAACTACCCGGGTCTCCGTTACTTCACCCAGGGCATCTCTCTCGTCTCACAATGGACTGGGACCGAGCATCGAGAGATGCAGTGGGTATTCATGGGCGTGTTGGCAGGTGCAGTCCAACCTGCAGTCGCACAAGCAGCACGCACTATCATTGATTTCATTTTCTATGCGCAATTCCACTCACACACGTCGCAATCATTGGAGGCCTTGCAATCAGCACTAGATGAGTTTCACAGACATAAAGAAATTTTCGTTCAGCTCGAAGTGCGGGAAGATTTCAACATACCTAAGATGCACTCCATGCAACACTATGTCGCATCAATAAAATCGTGGGGATCAGCGGATGGGTTCAACACCGAATTTCCGGAGAGGTTACACATCGACTTTGCGAAAAATGCGTATCGGGCCACTAATCGCAAGGACTACGTCGCACAAATGACAAAATGGTTAGCTCGTCAGGAAGCTGTGGGCCAATTCGACGCTTACCTTGACTGGACACTCAAGAGATTAGATTCTGTTCATAACGAGGCGGATGATGATGGTGGCAATGCAGAGATAGAAGGATTTGATGCAGAAGCGCAGCCTAAACAAACCACGACAGCTGACTCAATACCAGTGGTAACTCACATTCTAGCATCTCGCCCATCATTCTGGGCATTGACAGTTCCATTCATCACCCAAACGTTCAGCGGCCTCAGCTTCCTGCCAGCAGTCTCTCTGTATCTTTGTGTCTCCTCACTCCGTGTTCCTGCGATGTCTCATTCAGCTGCACCTGAGCTGTCACAATGGGACCGCTTTGACGCATATCGGCGTCTCTCGATACCATACCCCAAGCTGCGAGCTTTGCACATGGGCAAGACCATGGATAGAATCTGAGCGACACCTTCTACGCCTCCGTTGGGGCGTTCACAAGGCTCGCCTGGTCAATTTGACACGGTACTTGTCCGAACAGAAGGCGAGGTCAATGTTCATACACAAGGGACTGCGCTTGAAGGTGAGTTGCCTATATTCTTCGAAATTAATGCTGAAACTTACTACTGGGACCGGCAGGTCTACAAGTGGCGCAGGTCCGATTCCTATTCGACCTCCCACCACACCTGCGCATTGCCGGCCAACCATTTCATCTCGCACTCATTGAGTGGTTCAAACTATTCCGTGGGTGCGACAGTCTGTTGAAGATGCACAGCGTGTCTCGATCATACGTAGGCCAAGCGCCTCGTGCAGAAGTGATTCCAATCACTCGCATTGTAGGGAGTTGCCATTTGATACCGAAGTTTGGTACACATGCAGATCCCACATGGCGAGCAGATGAGGTCCTGGATGTCTGCAAGACATTCTATGTCAATCCATGGATTGATATTGCATCATTTTATAAGTTTCGCGTTTGTTAGCAGTACCGACTCAGAATTTGTATCTACATTACACTAGCTTGGTGATTCCATGTGCAGCCAGCTGTACTTCTAACATTTGCGCTTTCCGCGCCTCTTCGCACCGTCTCAATTCCGCATCCCAATGCTCTGTGACCAGTCTGCGCATGTAATTCTGGGAGACAATGAGAGGGGCTGGAGTTTGACGGTAGGGTTGGACAGGTGGCTTCAATGGAATTGGACTTGGGACAGGCGTTTGAGGACTCGGAATCATGTCGGCGGCTGCGAAGTCGCTGAAAAGCAGTGGGAATTGGCCTGGGGTAGAATTTTGCAGGCGCTGCTGGATTACCTCCAATGGAATCCGCCGGTGGAGTTCTCGTTTGGGCCTGTCGATATGGTTGGTGGCGCGGCGGCAGCAACAATATTAAAGGGCATACCTTTTAACACGTGTTTCTCCAGCAGTCTCCGGGGACGGCGAACGCAGACTGTAGAACAGGTCAATGGGTGCATGATGGGTTTTTTTGTGTTGCTTACCGCTTGTTACTACTAGTCGGCGAGTACATGTTTTCTTTGTCTGCACACTCTGGCATATTTGGAACTAAAATTGATTTGTTTGTCAATGTCATAGCAGTTTCGCGCAAGCACATACCTTTTGCTATCCAAACGACGGTGACCGTGGACAAGAGCTCAGAGGATCGAGATTGGGATTGCAAGAAAATTTAATGAGGTACAGTCAGTCATTTGAGTTGTTGAGTTGTTTTGATTGCATTGGTGTCTACAAAGCCTACTTGTCCTACAAGGTGCCTATGTAGGATGGCACAGTCTAGATAGGTGTATGTAGGAAGTGCCTGCCTACATAGATTTTGCATTTTCCTGATGCAGCAACATCCGCAACACCTCCCGCCATTAGTAATCCTGAAGGATCTCCTCATCCCCAACGTCTATGAACTTTCCCACGCACTCCTGCGCTCTCTGCCATAGCTGTCCGCAGCATACAATGCCCAATGCCTCCCTGCCTTTCCTGCCTCTTTGATGTCCTCAAGGTTATACTGGTGCTCGCCTCCTTTGGCCTCTTTCTCGTGTTCGCAATGTGTCTGTCCTCTTCCCTCGTGGTTGCAACATGGAGGCTTGTATTTATGCTCACAGCTTCTGTCTTTACCCTCATCAGCATCTTCTACTACTACTACTGGAATCCATCTCTCTCTGCTCCGTCTTATACTGGAATCCAAGTCTGCTGTTAGTGTTCTCCCGGCCCTTACTAGTATTGGTGAGCAACTGTTTGGCTATGGCACTGCTGTCGCTGATGCTGATGCCATGAAGGGACTGCACTTTTTTACGGTCCTAATGTCTCGTTTGCAGAGGTCTACCAAAATCAGTAGATTGTCTAAATCAGCCATCGTGCATGGTTTCAAATGCAGTTAGCGTACTTCTAGCGTGCTTACTGCATCAGCTCAAAAAAAGCGCATGGAAGCTGTTGATGCTAGGCATCAGTCTGAGCTACAAGTTATGTCTCAACTGTTGTACACTTATGGCTCTGATAGAGTCTTGGAGCTATCCATGGTGGATCGAGAAAATGTCGAGAGCATGATTTCTGATGACATACCATATGAGCCAGCCCCGGGTGATGAGGGACTTGACCTCAGCCACAAAGGTGGTGAATATGAGGCTTTTGAAGGGCTCTCTCATACAATGGCAGACTTATCAGGATTGTAGGTTTGCATTGTTTTTTGCATACATGCACTGATTATTCTACTGTCAGCCACTATGTGGACCCTAGGACTTGACAGGATCACATTGAACTTCAAACTGATCATTGGGATATGCAAATGTACTGGCTTGTTAACGCCTATCTGGACTACCGATCTCATGATTCTGGGGATGGTATACCTCTGGTAGTGCCTGGATCAAATGAAGACCCTTCTCTCAACACAGTTCCAGTGATCAGCAACATTGAGATTGTTGATACTTTCTGTAGGTTCTGTGATAATCATTGCTCATACTTACTCAAGTTCAACCAACAGTTTGGTGCCGAGCATCATTCGAAGCACTGCCATACCATAACTACCTGAACGAGATGCTAATTTAACAACGGTTACCTTGGGTGTTCACCCTTGTATCCTAGTGTTGCTATCACTCTTCATACCCTTGCAGCCTATCGGCAGGCTCACTGAACTTGTCCCTGATTCAGCATTCAGGCGCAATTCAAAATGCTGTGCCACTTATATAATGTTTGTGTAGCTTACTTTTTCATTCATTGCAATTCAACCTATGGCTCTTCAGATACCATATCGACCATATCTCTGCTCTCAATTTTCTGCTGCTTACAAACACATTTCTTGAAATTCTCCATCAGGTTGATGTATTACTGAAGCGGGCACTCAAGCACGACACCCCCGAACTGGCGGCTGCTGAATGCATGCCCGCCTTGTACCTACAAACTAGTAGATGAACCATCACTTCAATTTGATTGGTTTGCCATGATCAACGGCAATAATAGCCTTAAGTGCTGGGCATCTTCAATTTATAACTCTTTTCCTTGTGATGACTCACATCAGCCAAGAACGGAGTGGAGAGTTGTAAGCACCGATGCCACCGGCACCATATGCTTGAGCTAATAATAATAATAATTTAGAGCGAAGTATCCGCTCGCAATACTTGATCGTCTCATGACTGTATATGGGCAGAATGGTGCATGTGCTTATGACATCGGTTGTGCATTTTCAAAGACATTGAGTACCAGTTCTTTGGGTTCACGTGCACACATGCTCGCTTTGTGCATTATGATGGGTGTATTCCACGGATGTGCACATAACTGCAAGTGCTAGCTAGACTGACATCCCATGTATATAAGTGGGACTGGCCACACTGAAGGCAAAGGCTGCGAACATACTTTCTCATCGTCGAATGAGCTTGCATGGAGTACATGACATGCTAACCATTTCCATTGGCATCAGTCTATCAAGGAACATTTTAGCTTCTAGGATGCTGATAAATATGCCGCCCTGAGTAAGCAATTTTTGTCCCTGATAGCACCCCCAATTCCTGAATTCTCATAGGCAATTTTTTGTACAATCACTACCAAGAAGTAATTCACGTCATTCGAACCCTGCAAGCTGAGCTCTCTGTCATCAAAGACCAGTTAAATCTGGATGATGCAGACTTTGTGAAGTTCTATGCCAAGGAAAAGTTGTATCTTGAACAACTGAAAGAACCTCCAATCCAAGATCGTCTTTGTATCCGATATGTTGAAGTCCTTGATGACCTTGAATTGTGCCGGTGAGTAACTGTCTCATATATCACTGCCTTGCTAAATATGAATAATTGCAGGGAGGAATGGAACACTGCTCGATCAGCTGCTAATAATGCACTAACCACAGTTAGAGTCGGTAATTTTGCAGAGATCAGTGCCACCCTGACTACAGCTCGCATCTGTGTTGATGCTGCTTATGCAAAGTTGCAAAATGCAGAAGCCTAGTCACCCACATGGAGATTCAACTTTGGCATTGAGGAGCACTGGGCTATCAGGTGTCCTGAGTATGTTCAGTTCAAAGAAGAAGCATCATTGGGCAAGTATCGTGCAGCGTTAAATGAGCTGGAGCACCTTGTAGTTATGAGACTTTTCGAGCTTTCGAAGCTTCCTTGTCAGGCACAGGTAGTATATTCGATCTCATTACATTTTATTGTGTTCATATTTGCTTTCAGGGTACAAACTATGCCAGCAAATTGGAAAGGCACTGCAGTGCTGTTCAGAGGCAATCCGCAATGCAATCAACAGGTATAATACTCAGGCTGCTGTGCTTAACCTGCCACATCCCAAAATTATCCTGGAAAGACATTGCAGAGTATAGTTTTGTGGGAGAATTTGACTTGTTGCATCATTCATCCACAGATGTTCGGGAACTAGACTGGATGAAACCTGCTCACCATGAAGCCACCACAAAGTATTTCAAGTTGTTGTGTGCTCAAGAAGAGGTATCTCACCTCAATGTTGAAGTCCATTGATTATGCACCTTCATCCACAATGAGGAAATAGAGACAAAGAAAGTTATGAGGACCTTCAATCATCTAATCCGCTCCTTGCGTCAGAGCTGCAAGTGACAATGGTGAGGTCGCCTCAGCAACCAATGCATTTCACATCTTCCATCTCCATCAGATCGCGGGCCTCCCGGGGTTCTCAGGTGTGTGCGGCATTGGAGTACATTCAAGCATAGGAGGAGATTCAGAGGTGCATGAGGATTCATTGCTTCTGAGTATGTGGATGCCGACATCATACAGCAGGAGGAACATGTAGAAGAAATGGAGAGTATGGCCAGCTATCTCAATTCCATTGTGGACTAAATACTTTAGCTTGTATGATCTTTGGCGACCTTGCTAACATATCCCCTTCTACATATCATCTGCTACTTTCAAAGGGTGTTGTACTTATCGATGACTAAATACTTTCTATGATAGCTTGTGGCTGATGGTTGATCAATTGATGAGTTGAAGTGGTTGTCCTAACATATTCCCGTCTACATATCATCTGCTGGCTATACTTTTGAAGAAGGATGTATCTACGTACCATTAGATAGATTGTAACTCATAATGATAAGTGCAGATAGGGTGTGGCAAGTTGTGACTTGCTCTGTATCAACTATACTATCGTAGTAGGAGTTAATGCTACTCAGGGGGCACGTTCAATCTTAATTGCAATTCAAAGGAGGTTCATACTCTACATATCATCTGCTACTTGGGACATGTAATTGAATGTATGCCATGTTAGCTACTAGTGTGATGCCCTGTGGTAGAATGACTGAGTGCTCCACCAGAGTTTCATATTGCTACAATATTGCCTATGTGCATATGACCAGACTATCATTATGTACAAATGCACATCTACTATTTTTTGACCATTGACTTCAGCTCAGCTCTCAATCTCATACCTTGACGTTAATTCTCATTACTACCTCAGCTTCATCTCAACAGAACATTCAAAGCCATGAAACTGCACCCCATCGCACAGTCTTTTCAGTGGAGAACATAGCGGCGCTTTACCATTCTGCTTTTGCAGACAGTTTCAGCAATTCTGAATGATAGGCTGCAGCCGTGCGCTGCTTCGACATGATGCTCATCTTAATGGAACACACTACCACACCAGGAAACCAGGCAGTCTTCATCCGTCGTTTGCAGCATTCAATTCTTTTGTTATGACAAAGGAATGCTCCCTCTCTCGTGAGGAGTTAGTTGAAGCCTTGTTGCAAGATGTCTTTGACTCAGTAGGTGCCCACTTCATGTTTCATATAGTTTAAATTAAATACTCCTGCAGATTGCTATGCAAGACCATCTTGATGGAGGGATCACAGTTCTCATCCGCTGCCCAGGTTTCAAAGCTGATGCTACACCCTCTTTGGAAGAGGTGGTGGTTGACTTATATGTTACTCTGTGGGAGTTGCAGGAGAGCTATGCATGAATTGGAGGAGATGTCACAGTCTTGGTTCAAGCTTTTTGTGAAGAGTTTGTCATTCCTCACATGGAACACTTCATGAAGCACTGTCGTATTGAAGGCATCAAGCCACCACATCGTTGTAAGATATCTTTAATATATTTTTTCACTAGTACCTTTCTCATCATCTTTATAGTCACTTCTACCCGGATTAATCTCACTGGGCCGCCATACCTTCCTCCACCCAGTGTTGCCACTGGGGCATGTATCAAGTGCTCAGGCTATCCAAAAGAGTCTTTTGAGAGGGATCTCTCATTTGGATCAAAGACTCCATCATTATTGCCTGCTTCAGTTGCCATTTGTCATGCCACTGCTAGTGCTTCGGTCTCCAGTTCCCACGCTACCAATCCTCATTCTCAGATCCTTCGCTGCTGTCCTGCAGATGCATTTCTGGCTAATCAGAACCCACAGTTGTCTCAAAATGCTGTGCCCATCATTTCAGGTCTGCCACTTATCAGTATTGGTCCGCATACTGACACTATTCTCGATCGGTTAAGCATCCCAAGGTCAGTGCATGGAATGCTTTCTTATGGAAAAAAGGTCAAGATGACGACAAAGAGAACTGTGAGTTTCCCCCTTTTGATACAGCCTAATCTAACGGAATTTTGCTAAGATGGACACAGCAAAGAGGTACTTGGAGGCATCATGAAGGTGTCCAAAGACGAGTACTATAGCCTCACCAAGGAAGAGAAGGCAAATCTCATTGAAGAGTACATGGAATACAAGGATATGAAGGCCACTGGGCAACACATTTCAACTAAGTCGAAGATTAATGATGTCACTCACACTCTGAAGGCTGTCAAAAATGAGGTACAATTTCCTTTGGGTCATGTGGCTGGCTAGCATCTAACTCTTTATTTCTTGTTAGCTCAATAATCTTCACTCTCATACTGGAGCTGAGACCATATTGTATATGACCTGAGGAACCACTGACCTTCTGCTATGTGGTATCACATTTGCAACCGAAGGCATGCAAGACTTCATGGAGTCCACTATGGGCATTGATAATCAAGACCTAGTCAGCAAGATGGAAGGTTTTGCAATACAAGGCATGAAAGGTACTTATTCTGTTATCTTTAGTTTGGGGCACCACTAACACACCTATACTATCCTTTTGCAGGTGCTGCAAAAAATCATCAGCAGCGCGATCATCCACTCTGAAATTAACCAAGCTCTCCATGAGTAAATCAAGATTTTTTAAAATTTACTGTTCATCTCAAAAGTCTTCAGAGATAGCTGCCAGAGATCCAGGCACAAAGATGCAATGGGCCCAATATTGGCGCAACATCGTCAAGAGGTACTCTGTAGTCATCAAGGGCTGGCCGGAGAAGATTCCATTTGTGAATCTCAGCACAGTCTCTAGCTCCCTCACTGAACTGGAGATGCTTCTAAGGAAGTGGTGGTCTGGAGCCATCTACTGTTACAACAACGTGCGCGCCCCATCCTTTTTTCCATCACATCGTCACATCATCACGACATCACCAGGACCTCATCCGTTCACAGAAGCTTGATGCTTCTCTTCCTTTAGACCGCGGACCTTCCCTTGCTTCTCTTGATCCCCGTATGCTTCCTCTTCCTTGATGTTCTATCCGTTCTATGACATTCCACTTCTCTGCTTCTAGCCTTGACCTCGTGTACCATATTTCCGTCTCTTATCTCTGACTCAATACCTGTACCCTTGACCCCTGATAGACCGGCCCGAAACCAGCTAATTTAGTATATATATAGACCTTCGATTACACTTGTATTTCCTAAACTTGAATCTACTTCGGTTTTAGACCTTGAAACTCCAGTTCCTCTGAGACGAACCCCTTCGCGTTAGGGACCCTCACTGCCGATTCTCTTTGCACTCGCATTGAGCCTTTGAACCCTTCGTCTGAGGACTTAGGTCTTTACCTTCGAACTTTGACTATCGTGTCGTTCAACTATCCTCGAACCCGGGATTATATCTCGGCCTTTGATACGCTGCTACTACGATCGTCCTTGTAGGACTTAGCAAGAAGAACTATCCGAGTGCGTGCGTAACATCTACTGGAAGTGCCTGACTCCAGAAGAATTGGAGGATATGGAGAAAGGAGGGACGACAATATCGAAAATGGTGTGTGTAGTAGTGGAGAAGCGCCAGCGTGTTCACTTGGACAAGGGTAAGAAGAGATACCGGGATGCTGATGACAACATTTCTCAGTGCTGGAAGAAGACAAAGGTATATAAGAGTGCGGAGACTGTTGGCAGTGATAGCGAGGAAGAGGACCTTGAATCCTCTGTTCCCAGCACCACTGACAACATGCCAGGGTCACCATTGACACTCCATACCATCTTCTGATGAGACCCTTCCAATGTCATCACCTATCTCCAGCACTAATGCTACTTCAACTCCCCCGCTCATTCTGGATGGAACCAATATGGCTCCACTGTCCGCCTCCAGCCTTGGGCCAGCCCCATTGGTCCTTCCAGATTCTCATGCAGACTCGAGCATGTTTTTACCTCCAGATTTTGATGATTTTGTTGTGAACTTTGATCCGTCTTTCATTCGATGCCTTACACTGACAGACTCGACAATGGTGAAAGTTTCCCTATGTTTTTCTAAGTCCTCGAGCCCTTCCTGCTGTTACTTAGTTCATTTATACTGCATGCTTGTCATGCACATTTTTCCTCGCTTTTTGATCTCACCTTCATATGAGGTCTTGCAGTTCTCTTTCAGTAGTTTACTTCTAATGTTTTCATCATTTTTCAGTAGCTATTACACAAATAATACTAGTGATCTGTTCTTGCACAAGCGCCACGTCATCCTATTATTGTTAAAGGTGCTAGTAGTAAATGCATGAAACATATGAGAACCTCCACATAGTGTGGGCAGAAAGGAAAGACAGATGCTGATCGTGTGTCAGGTGTAGTTCATCATGCTCTGAAAATAAGCTTCCAGTGGAAAGGAAGCTCTGGGCTGCTAAGGGTGTCCAGCACTAGCGACAGCAGGCCATATCTTGAGGATTTTCAAGAAGTGGGAGGTGTTGGGTGCTGTGTGCTGCACAATGAACCTCCAGTGGAAGGGAGGCCCCAGGATCCTAACGGCCAGCAACAATAGGTTGTTGTATGTTGAGGGTGTCGAAGAGGCTGGGAGGTGTTGGCCGTTGTATGCTGCACACCAAGTTTCCACTGAAAAGGGAGGCGAGCGCCAGCAATACAGCCCACAACCTTGAGGACATCAAAGAGGCAGGAGGTGTTGGGCTTTGTATGCTGCGGACAGCTATGGTGGAGAGTGCAGGAGTGCGTGGGAAGGTACATAGACATCAGGGATGAGGAGATCCTTTGGGATTACTAATGGCAGGAGGCATTGGATGTTCCCACGTTATTTAATGCTGGTGTTGGGGAAACTTAGTTGTTGAGCCAAATAAGCATGAATGAGAGACATAATCATCCAGCCTTATTAGGCTTACTTATTGGGAAACCCAGGTGGGTTCAGACAGTCACACAATGTCACAACATCCCCGCCAAAAACAAGCTCCGCTCAGCATCCAGTATCAGCACTGTTCAGCATTCAAGTGCACAGGCCTTGTACTGTTCATTATTCTAACTAGAAGTTAAACAATTAAAAAGGTTTTATTGAATGTGCATTATGAACTGGTACAAAATTACAAGGGGCTGTAGGAACTATTTAGATGACTAGGATAGTATGGTACAAAAGAAGTGCTGCAAAGGAGTGAGTAGGTGGTGTGTAAGATCCATGGACATAATATTAGCTGACGAGTGTGATTAATATTGTAAGCTTGAAGAGGAGGAGTATGCCACATGTGTTCAAGTCCTGCAGGGTGGAGTCCTTGTTGAGTGGGCATGTCTCGAACATGTGTGACACTTTGCACCTCCAACTTGAAATCATGTGCATTGTCTGCCAGTGCAGGGTGTTTGTCAAGGTGTGTCTTGATTTTGGTTGGTCAGTGAAGCAATTGTGTCCTTTTTTCGACAGCGAGTGAGAGCTTGTGTGATGTGAAAATTGTTCTTAAGCTTGTACGAGGAGAGCGGTGCATCAAAATCTTTGTTTTGCTTGGAGTTGGGGTATGGGCACCCTTGACCTGAGCATGCCTGATGCACCGTCCAAGACCCTACGAGCACAAATCTGCTAATGGTGAGTGGTTCAGCAGATCTGAAACTCCATTATGGCAGACTCAGCTTGGTGACAAGCAAACATGATATTTGGCTCTTACACCTGAACAAGGATCTCAATCATTTCTCGACCAATTTCAATTTTAACTTTGCAGTAGTGTATTTAAGTGTACAATGATATGTGGTTGGACAGAATATGATTTGAAGCAGATTTGAGTGAGATATTGCAAAGTGTCTGAACCAGTGGTTGACTGAAGTTGTGATAACTGATAGTATAAGGGCCCATTCAGTAACCGGTATTGGGCGAAACACAACATGATTTTGGGTGGCACAAGTATTCAATCTAAGACACAAAGATGCTATAAGAATTATCATAAGACATAGCGGGCAGGTGAGAAATGAGAGAACATACCTCAGTGTTGACAAACAATGACTGAGGTATGAGAGACAAAACAATGCGACTGATATACTGGATGACATGTGATAATAGAAAAAGGAAACTAAAGTAATGTGATGACGATGTTGATTCCAACACACCCCTACAACAAGACATTGCAACATTCAATGAGATGAGAGAGAGAGACCGGACTGGTGATGAAGAAACAGAGGACAAGGTAGGCACTTGGTGAAGATGTCGGAGAAGTTCTTATGTGTGGAAAGCCATTTGGGCTTGAAGGTTCCTTCTTCAATGTGCGTGTGTATGAAATGGTAATGAAGGTCTATATGTTTCGTGCGAGTATGATTTGCAGCTAGTGTTTTAAAGTCCGGTCCGGTCCGGTTTTTTGACCCTATTTTAAGGCAACTGGACCAGGACTGGTCTTTTTATTCCCACGATATCAAGCAACTGGACCGAACCTGATAAAGACCGATATATTCGGTCTTTTACGGTTCTACAACCGGTTTCAGACCGGTTGCAACCGTAATGTGTGCTTTAGCAATGTACTACCCCTTCCCACAATTCCAACGGTCCAATTTTTGTATTAAACAGTTAAGATTTGAGTGAGATATGAGCATTACAAAAAAGGGTTCCCAAACTGCGCCCTGCATGTGAGTCAAATATGAAATGTGATTATCATCCTTAGGTTTCTCGACAAAATATGTGCTGCTAGTCAAGGCGATTGTATAGCTAGTCTTAACTTTTCAATAGGGTAAGATATAAGATTGATATAAGCTTGACAAAATATCGTTATCAGGCTTGTCTTTGAAAAATAAAAGTTGTTATAAGGCTTAGGTGTCTCAATGCTAATTGTAGTCCTAGTCTATGCGAGTCTATAGCTAGTCATATCTTGTCAAACACTCAAGGTTTGGGTAAGTTATAAGCCAATCTTTGATTTTCATGCTGATATCCTGTGATTTTTGCATCCCTTGTTTGAAATGCTCATATCTTTCTCATATCTTAACCGTTTTACATGACCAAACCACCGTTGGAATCCCCTGATAGAGTGCTACAACCCTACAACCCTAACCCTAACCCTAATAACGGTTGCAACCGGTCCCAACCAGTTTTCATCGGTTTTTCAATTTTTTGTGAAAGGAGGCAACCTGCAACCCAACTTTCTTCAATCTGAGGCAACCGCAACTGCAGTCCGGTCCTAAACGGTCCTGGTTCGGTCCGGTTCATGGTCTTTTGGCAGTCCAGCAACTGGACTTCGAATCACTATTTGCAGCTTCCTTGGACAATGTGATGGCTCCAGCATTATTGGTGAAGCGTCAAAGCAGGGCAAGGGGAACTTTGAGACATGTGAAGAAAGAGATGTCAATCAGAGTCCATCTTGGATTGCAGCAGTAAGAGCCATATATTCAGCCTTGGTTGAAGATAATGCATGAGTGAGCTGTTTCTTAGATGAGTGTGACACAGGCCCTCCATTGAAGAACCACACATAATCCGAAATTGAGACGCAGTCCTCTGGACAGCTTGCCCAGTTGGAATCACTGAACCCATGCAGCTCGGGTGTTGCTGTAGCACCTCCATAATGCATGCAGAGATTGATGGTACCTGCAAGGAACTGGAGAATGTGCTTGGCCGCTGAGTAGTGATGAGGTTTGGGGGCACAGTTGTGCTGTGCAAGCTTCATGACAGCTATGGTGATGTCAGGACAGGTGTACATGGTGAGGTAGAGCAGTTCACTGACAAGCTTCCAATATTTGGTGATGAGATCTTCAACAAAGGGATGGACATCGGTCTTGCGGCTGAAGGGGTGATTAGGATCCATGGGGAGAGTAATGGGATTGCACTCAAGCATGCCATGTTCTTCAAGGAGGTAGGTGATATAGTCGGTCTGATGCATCCAGAGTTCGTGTGTGGTGTGATTGCGCTCAAATTGAATTCCCAGATACTTTGAGATGGGTCCCAAGTCTGCAATCCTGAACTGTTCTGCAATCTGACCCTTGACCCTCACCAGGAAAGGACGATTACTCGCTGCTGTGAGGCCATCATCCACATGCCATGCAATGATGCAAATAATCTGTGTCCCCTCACCATCGATGTGATTATACACAAAGACAGCATAGTCAGCAGCAATGCGGATGAAACCCAGAGTGGTGAGAACCTCTCTCAAAGGCTCATATCAGTCATAGGATGCCTGCTTCAGCCCATAGAGTGAGGATAAGAGATGGCATACAAGACACCCGATCCCTGGCCTGAACCACTCGAACCCTGGTGGCTGGCGCATATAGACATCCTCTGTCAGTTTGCCCCACAAGAATGCTCGCTTTGCATCAAAACTGTCAAGCTCCCAATTGTATTGTGCCACTAGCACAGAGATGACACAAATGGAAGCTGCCTTAGCAACAGGAGTGAAAGTCCTCCCAAAGTCCACCCCAGGGACCTATGGGAAACCTTGAGTGACAAGATGTGCCTTGTAGACAAACCTCCCTTTCTGATCCTCCTTGAACTCGAGCACCTAGTGACAACCAATGGCCTTGTGATCCATTGGAAGAGGAATTAGCTCATAGATATTCATTTTGGACATCAAATTCATCTTCTGCTTCATGGCAGCCAGCCAGAAGTCATGGTCCGAGCACTGCATGGCTTCATCATAAGTGTTGGGGAGGTTTCATGTTGTAGCCAGGAAGTCTGAGGGTTGTGCCAGGTGTTGCTGCGAATGGAGATGCAGGCCCATTCCACAATGATGAGGTTGGCAATGATGTGAGGAAAACAAACAATCTCATGATCAGGATGAATGGCATCATTGTCAGTGATAGCAGGAAAAGGTGGAGGTGGAGGGAGGGGGATGAGATCAGCAACAACAGGGATGGGCAGGGACCAGGTCCACCATACCATAAGGAGGGGGTATGCCCTGCACATGAGCCAGACAGAGGTCATGCTGATGGGCAAGATGTGCCTAATCAGCAGCAAGCTGATCATAAAAGAGTCTGCCACACTCAGTAGAAGTGAGGGTGCGGCCAGAGCGGTGAGGTGCAGGAACAATGAGGGCATCAGCAGGAGGTGGGGGGGGGCAGGTGCAGGACCATGTATGGAAGGGGGAATCAGAACAGCCTCCTTGTCCTCGTCATCACTGTCAGTGGTGGGAAAAGGGCGATCCAAGAAGGACTCGTCAAATATGACGTTCCTAGAGTTAAAGAATGCCCTGGTGACAGTGCTAGGCCTTCACCCTAGGTGGGTTCCCCATGAAAATCACCTCATGTGAGCATGGCCCAAGCTTCTCCTATAATTCTGGAGGGATGCAAGCATAGCAGTGGGCACCAAACACCCAAAGATGCAAGACATCAGGTTTTGTGCCATGTAACATTTCATAAGGAGTTACACCAGGAGAAGAGAGTGGGACTCAGAGCGATTAAAAAGGTAGGCCATGCAGAGAGCTGCTTTGCCCCACAAGGAATGAGAAAGCTTGGCATGGTCTAGCATAGCATACATCCTCCCTTCAATTGTGCGAATGGCACGCTCTGCCTTTCTATTCTGCTGATGTGCATAGGGAGCAGACAGCTGGCACACAATACCTGCACCCTCCAGTTCTGCCAAGAATGCCTTACTAAGGAACTCACCCCCATTATCCAAGTGGAAAACCTTCACTTGCAACCCTGATTGAGTTTCCCAGTGAGGACGGACAAGATGCCAAGGCAGAAAGAACCTCAGCATTGAGTGGAGCTATATCTGCATCAGGAATCTCAATGATCAAAGCACAGGAGAGATCAGGCAAAGAAAGTCTCTGGAGCAGCCCCAGTGCCAGCAAAGGCAGCAATCATGTCAGAAGCAGAAGGAGGCACTGGTGCAGGAGCTGGAGCTGCAACTGCAGCTGCAGCTGTTTCCTTCTTCTTATGCTTCTGCCAAGGAGCTTGACCCTCAATCCCGCCCCCCTTCACATAGCAGTGTGCATGATCATGATCCCCTTTACAGCAACCAACAGTGGTGTAAAACACACCCTCAGGATTATGGCAATGCTTATGTAAACCTGTGATCAGATTGACATTATTGGAGGAAGATTGTGCAGGTGTGGTCACTGCATTGGCATACTCGGAACCAGGCTTGCTATTGAGGGAATGTTCATCAATGATGTGCACAGCCTCAGCAGAGATCTGAGCAACACATTTATTGAAGGTGAGTACTAATGATGAGGGACTGGAAGTGACCATAATGAGGGCCTTGAACTGAGGCCAAGTTCCCAATCGTGGGAGGCCACACAACAGTTGAAAAACAGCCTCCTCATCAGAGCAGGTCACCCCCATGTGAAGCAGACATTCACGAAGCACTGCATGCTGACCGACATAGTTAGAAGTGTCAGCAGCATCCTTCATGTGAAGTGCATACAGGCTCTGCCAAATTACATGCTGGGAGCCTATGTCGGTGTGCCTGAAGTGGTCTTTGAGAATCTTCCAGGCATCTTAGGCAAGAACCTGGTGACTGGTGGAAATGAGCTGTTGGACAGAAGTGGATAGATGACACATGATGATTGCCTTGGCCTTGAGATCTTGGACCAACCATTCCCGAATGGCTGCAATTTCAGTGTCAGTTGGCTAACCAATGACAAGAGGAATGGGCTTATGTGAGGTGGTCCCCAGAATGTCGTCAGGATCAACCTGGTCTGTGATATGACACCAGAGGTCCTCAGTACCCAGAGAATAGGCAACTTCACATTTCCATGCAAAGTAAGTGTCCAGCCCTGTCAGCTCCAGAATGTGATCAAATTTCCCCACATTGAAGGAAACAATGAAGATGTGAGATAATGTAGTGAGCCACAGCAACAAGGGCACATTCCGTTCCTAGGATCAAGTTTGTGATTTTGTTAAGAAATCGGGCTCATAACCTATTCAATCTAAGACACGACGAAGACGCTCAGTGTTGACAAACAACCACTGAGGTATGAGAGACAAAACAATGCAACTGATACAGTGGCTCAAAAAACTGTCCGCATGTTTGCACTATTTTCACTATTTACATTATTGTGTATGAATGAACAGGTATATCCAGAGCTTGCCAGTGGGGTATTTTGTAGTACCCCTTCAGGGCAAGATTTCGAGCCCTTACCTGTGGGAATCCATTGTAATATGGTGGAGCTATGAGCATTACAAAATGATGACTCATGCGGACAGTTTTTTGACCCTAGATTTAAATTCTATAAATTATGAGTTATGACACCATAAATCCATGTCACTATTAAATAAATTATGAAGTGGTGTCATTATGACATTATTACACCTATTTCTAATTATATAATAAAGGGTGTCCCATATATCATAGTCATAATAACTATGAAAGTCATCTCCCCTGCTCAAAGTGATAATATCCTGTCTCTGTCTATTGCTGGCCTCTCCACTCATCAAATAGCCTCTATGACTGGTGTATGCAAGTCTACTGTAGCTAAGCTCATCAAAGAATGTCACCTAGACAAGCAAAACTTCAGTGGAGGTTGTCCATCCAAACTCACCTCTACTGATACGAGGGTCATTATCCAACATATAATGCTGTCCAAGTCACTTATCATATCAATTCCATCATCACTACTCCAGTTTCTTCACAAACAGTAAGAAATGTCCTTAAGGAAGCCAATCTTAGGGCTGTAACAAAAAAGAAAAGCCTCTTCTTTCCATCACTTACAGGAAGAGAAGACTAGTGTTTGACCTAGGCCATCAACACTAGACTGTAGAGGACTGGAAGTTGGTCAGATGGTCGGATGAGACTAAAATCAATAGAATTGGGTCAGATGGGAAGGTATATGTGTGGAAAAAGAAGGGGGGGCCACTTACAGACAGAGAGATTAATGAAACTCTCAATTTTGGAGGAGGTTCTCTAATGGTATGG